>JAQJVL010008035.1:0-21372 GCA_035578905.1 Stictocephala bisonia
TCAAAATTCGAAAAGGGTGCCGTATAAAGTGGGACTAGGCTTTTCAATAAACTGCCAAAGTATTTAAGAGAGGCTTCTAGCATAACACTATTCAAAAAAGAATTAAAGAAATACTTGTAGCATTATATATTTTATTCTGTACATCAGGAATTTGAACTTGCAAATTCATCTGGATGTACTGAATTGATTTTAATGTTAAGAGGTTCTAATATGGCTGTACAACTGACTCTAAAACTATAGTGGGTTATTATGTTTTAAGTTGTCATTTAATTTTAGTTATAATATTGATGTATAATATTTTGATGGCGATACACCATATTTACTACATACAAATGTGTATTTAAATCTTTGTGTAAATAAAGGAATTGAATTGGAACTTTGAAGCAAAACACCACTTAAATAGATGTCATACATCACTTATAAGTAATAGGCAATAAAGTACCTGTATTTCAATTATTTAATAAGTAAACATTAAAAGAATTATGAAGTTTTTCATTTTGACAAGAAAAAGTTAGTCAGCTACTAACTTTTTAATTGTTTATTCAGAGAAGTTTGACCAGCGGCAAAGAGATATTGAATTTGACATAACAAAATATAAGAGTGCTTGTTAACCCACCAGGACGGTGTACTTTTTGCAGTAAAGTGTCAACATATTTGCAGTCCCTGCCGCGCCGCAGGTCTCAGTGAGCACATACTTCAATGAGCACGTAATGGTGTACAGAAAGAAAAGAAAGAAAATCAATTTATTTCCCTTTTAAGTATACATAGATTCAAGTTAACAATTTAATATAGCGGAAAAATAAGTTTTTTGTCAGTGCGTAAGACTAATAAAATCAACATTACATTACAATTTAATCAGACAAATAAACTTAAATAAGGTACCTACATATAAGTGTGTAAAATAATTGTTAGAATAAAAAATAAAAAAATTTATATCCTATACTAAAAAAAATTATTCGTTAGATACTGACTATTACATAGAAAAAATCATTAAAAAAGAAGACATATTCCATAAAACTATAAAAGTGGAAAATAAAAATAGATTAATAAAATAAAGAAAGGAAGTGAGTACCATGAGTTTTTAATTTTAAAATATATGTTAGTTACTTATGAGGGTTACTTATGAATGTACAGAGATCATTTAGTTATAATAATATGGTTTTTTAATGTTGATGAATTGTTCTTATCTAATTTAAATGCTAATGTTAATTGTTTAAGAGTTTTAAATGTTTACCTACTGTCTCAAATAGTTAGATCTTAGTTCAACTATACTGAAGGCCAATCTAGTAAAATAGAACGAGTCTATATTATTTTACTGCCAATGTACGCAAAGATAATTAACTTTCTAAATTAACCTCCAATTACACATCTTCAATTGAAAATAAAAACAGATTATTTATACATTTTTGTATTATATCAATGTGTTTAAGTTATTTTAATACCTCATCAATTACTTTTTGTAATAACGAATGCAGCTGTCCAAATGTTTTCTCCTGCAAAAATGTGACGTGTTTTTGGGTCTATGATTCGTAATACCAATAAACCGATAACTCCAAATCTTGGATGTCATAATTTTAAATTTAGAAATCTTATTGCCTGCCGAAATATAAAAAATACAGCATTAATTAATAAATTAACATTTTATCGTGTGTAATTAAGTTGTTGAAACGAGCACTATGAGAACAGTGAGTACATTCTGTTCTCGCCACGGCACAGTAGGAAAACGCCTGCACAGAATGCTCTCCACTACCCCTAACACAGATCACACGTTGACATATTGGTTGGAGACCCTGCTTCAAATGTGATCACCTAAGGGCTCTCTATTTATATTCTATACTCACTGGGTGAAATTCAGTCCTTATTTACCAAAATATTGAATTATTAATATTTTCGTCCAAGCTCAAGTTCAAGTTTGAAATGGCTGAAACTTCTTTGTCTTAAGTACGAGGGTCGTCCAGAAAGTAAAGAACGATTGCGCATCACGGACGGCGCAGTTTCCCCACCACTGCGGGAGTGGGCTTATTCTTTAGTCCAAACCTTCCGCTTCAGTTTGAGCTGTGTAGCGGTGCCGTGAGGTCACGTTTGCGTCTCTTGTGGAAGTTCAAAATGGCGGCGCCAATTGAAAATCCTGCCAAGTGTGAAGTCCGTAGTGTGATTTGGTTTCTGAATGCGCAGCATGTTCGACCCATAGAAATTTAAAGGCAAATTAAGGCAGTGTAAGGTGACAATGCGATGAACGAGTCATCGGTGAGAAAATGGTGCATTCAATTTAATGAAGGCAGAACTAGTGTGCACGACGAGGAACGAAGTGGAAGGCCGTCACTCGTTACTGACGAGTTGACAGCGAAAGTTGACGAAAAAATTCAAGAAAACCGGCGTTTCACTTTGAGCGGTCTACTGGCATTTTTTCCACTGCCAATAGACCGCTCAAAGTGAAACGCCGGTTTTCTTGAATTTTTTCGTCAACTTTCGCTGTCAACTCGTCAGTAACGAGTGACGGCCTTCCACTTCGTTCCTCGTCGTGCACACTAGTTCTGCCTTCATTAAATTGAATGCACCATTTTCTCACCGATGACTCGTTCATCGCATTGTCACCGTACACTGCCTTAATTTGCCTATAAATTTCCATGGGTCGAACATGCTGCGCATTCAGAAACCGAATCACACTACCGACTTCACACTTGGCGGGATTTTCAATTGGCGCCGCCATTTTGAACTTCCACAAGAGACGCAAACGTAACCTCACGGCACCGCTACACAGCTCAAACTGAAGCGGAAGGTTTGGACTAAAGAATAAGCCCACTCCCGCTGTGGTGGGGGAACTGCGCCGTCCGTGATGCGCAATCGTTCTTTACTTTCTGGACGACCCTCGTATAACCAGGTCAAGGTCTTGCATAACTCTAATTTTTATTTTAATACTGAAAACACACACCTTTTATAAAAAAAATAATGCAAGTGCACTTTGGCCTCTATATTACAGATGAATAAATAACACAATTCAAAGGCCAACGAGATAAAGAAGTATCCATGAAAGAGTGGAACCTGTTCATTTAAGTTTCCATAAGTTGTGAGATGATCTAACGTTTATTAAACTGAAGAATCAGATTTTCAAATGGTTGTGTTTTGTATATTTATTTTAAAATAGACAAAGTTAGAATAACCTAACTAACTGTTAAAACAGGGAATTAATATACCTGATCCTAATGAAATATAAGAATATATTGAACTTAGCAGCCCAGTTTCAGTCTTGGTGTTTAACTGAATTTCTTCTCGCATAAGTGATATTTTCCCACTTAGCTCGATAAAGTCTTCGGCCTGAAATAAAGAAATTCAGTTTGTTATCTTATACAAGTCATAGTTCAACACATGTTTGTACATTGAGTTTACTGATTTTAAATACAGCAAATATACTCTGGATTGATATCAAACTAAAGCGATTGATGTTCTTGTTATGGACATGAGAGTGGCACTCTCATGGCAACTTCACTTCTTTGGCTCCCCCAGTGCTGTGCGATTTAGCTCTTCCAAAGATCACACATCAGAAGGCACTATTTCAAAGAATTCAATGAGATCTTGGATGTCCGGTACCTCCCCATCTCACAAGATCTACCATCTTGGAATGGTTGCTGAAAATTTAGAAACCCATTTCTAAGTATTACTTTCCAGTTGAGCAGATCAAATTTCTCACTTAATACTAACTGAGTCTTAGCATGGAACAATTCTGATGGACGAAATAAGTTTCCTATTACTGATCCGTCAATACCTGTAGGTGGGATGAACTTGCCTTGTAGGGAGTGGACACTGTGATGGCTGGTGGCCAATCCCATCAATTGGATTTCACACAGAATTCAAATATGATATTTAAATCTCCCACCATATAAACCCATAAGCACCTAATTCAGAGTTTGCTCCATGGTAAACCAGTGATGCAAGTTGGCCAATGATACACCAGGGTTTTTGAGGTGCAAGGCATGATGGGGACAGAAATTCAAGTCTCTTTGTCAGTCAGTCCAAGGCAGCCCTACACATGAGTTGCCATCAAAGATGAAGAAGATGCCACTAACCATGAAAGATAAGTTTTAGTTCAAATTTTCTTATTTAGGAAGTATATGTAGGACAGGGGTTAACTGCTCAATTACTATCAACCTTAACAAAGCTGGCTTGGTACTGTCATAAATTTGCGCATAAACCCCTCTGGGTTAGTGTGGCTTCGCCATATTCCATTATATAAAACCGTTAACAGAATACCTCTGAGGGCCCTAAATTTTTTCATCTTCTCCCTCAAAATATAAAAAAAACAATAGCTTATTTCTGCTGAAAGCCCGTTTGAGGAACCAGTTGTCCGGGAGGGCTTCCTATACTTGATGAAGCTCTTATGCTTAAGTGGTGATGTTGGCAGTTTAATTTTTACTAAACCATCTTAAATCCTTTATTTTATTGTAACACCTAATAAATAAAATAAATGCTAAGATCGGCTTAAGTGTAGGCCATAGTGAAAAATGTTCTTATAGTATTAAAACTCTCATAGTATTAATTGACTTGTGATGTTATTTTTGTATCATTTTTATGTTGTTGATTTATGATGTTATTTTTGTATGTGACTTAAAAAGAAAACTGTAATGGTTCATACTGTGCAAATAAATGAATCTTGAATCTATCCTCCAAAATGATAATTCAGAGTTTTCTTAAAAACTATTAGGTATAAATAAAGGCCTGAACATTTCACAAAAACATAATTTATAATATAAATATTAATAATTGTTTTGTATCATATTTAAACTGAATACTTTTAGGTCCAAGTTGCAATATGTAATCATATCTACACTCTATAATTACAATAAAATAAGTAAAGTTAGACACTTAGAACTTATTCTATTGGTAATAAAGTACTTAAAAACAAGCATTATTGTAAAATATAGACTCAGTTTCAAGCCTGTAACACAAGCAGATGCAGCCCCGAGTATTATGGGTTCGAATACCAGCTTGACCAACATGTTTTTGCAACTTGAACAGAGTTTTGGCTAGAAAATTAGTATGTGGGGGAGACACATTTTACAAAAATAAAGTTGAAGGGATATGTGTTTCTATTATAGTAGCAATCTTGAGAAGTTACTTGCAACTGTTAATAATAACATGAAAAGGAAATTATATCAATTTTAAAATAAGCAGATACATTAAAAAAATTACATGGAATTGCAAAAATAATACCAACAACAATCAATAAAACATTTATGTTTAATATCACTGTCCGTAAGAGAGTTAAACAATAATATTTCTGTGTGATATACTACCTCCACGAGTATCTTGGGCAGAAGTTTGCAGTAGTATAGTTGAAGAATACAATTTAAGACATTTTTCCATCCTTCTCGAATGATATCACCATGACGATGGGCCAAGTTAAAGACTGTGCTTGCTGCAAGGCATGCCTTAGGATTGTTTCCAAAGGAAATTGTCAAGCTATCTGGAGACTGAAAATTATAGGTAAAGTTAGTGAATTATATCGACTAATACAATTATAGGTAAAGTTGTACATTATGTCGACTGATACAATTATAAATAAAGTTAATGTATTAGTTCAACTAATACAATTATGGATAAAGTTAGTGTATTATGTCAACTACAGTAGAACCCCGGAAACTCCACCTTCACAAACTCGACATTCTGGAAAACTCGACAGGATGATAAAAAATTAAAAATGATAAAAATAAATTAAAACATTCAAAACTGTGTAAAATTTCAAACAAAACTTACCAGTTTTTAAATATATATTAAATAAACTTAAAACATAAGCAATGCGGTACTTAAAATACTAATTGTTTATTTAAAGACACCTGATACTGAAACGTAAATTACAAAACATTTTGATTTGCCGATTAGAAGCGGCTACTTTGAAGAGAATAGGGTTGTTGAAATCAAGCGTTCAAGTTACTGACCTTGCATCGCCAAAGATGTAGTGTGTGTCACTTGGACTCGCCCGAGAGGAGTGGCCACTTAGTGGAGTGCTGTGGGCGTGGTTATAGTTTAAAATACATTGGATAGTGCAGTACAGTCGTCATCGTTGCTTGCCACAGTCATATTTGTTACTTAAATTTATAACATCTCTGCTAGAGCAACCATAAACTCATTGTTTACTGTTTATTAATTGTTTGTTTATTTTTAAATATTTGTTATTTGTTGGAAGTTTTAAGTCTTTAGTGTTTTTTTGTTTTCTAGTTTGTGTTTTTGTTTTGAGGTGGCGTTAGGAATGAAAAGAAAACAAACCAATGTGTCAATGGAAACTAAATTAGATGCTTTAAAAAAACTTAAAAAGGGTGAGAATGTGAATAAAGTTGCTTTGGGCTTGGGAGTGGGACGGAGAACAATAATAGGATAGAAAAAACAGAGATGTGATATTGAAGAATGGTGTGCGAAAAGAATGTATGCTGACTCCCTAAAAAAAAGAAAAAATATGAAAGGCTGTGACTTTGACAATGTTGGTGAGGCCCTTTATGCATGGTTCAGAAATCACAGGGAAAAAGGAACACCAATTTCAGGGCCTATATTGCAAGAAAAAGCTCTTAAATTCTACGAACAATTTCGTGGCGAAGAGAATAGTGCATTTTTTGCAAGATCTGGCTGGCTGGAGAAGAAGCGTTATGGCATGAGAGAACTCAACATTTGTGGGGCAAAGCTTTCTTCAAATGAAGTTAGTGTGTCTGTTTTAAAATAGAGATTGCAACAGCTAATCAAAAACGAGGGCATTTCTGGAGAATAGTTGAATGACTGCGATAAAAGTGGTTTGAATTTACCAGATAGTGGCTGGATAAAAAAATAGTCAGATATAGATGGTTGTGGAGTGCTGTGCAGGTGAGAAAGATCTCTGATAATTGTGGATGAATCTGGCTGGCTTGAATACAGTTTTGCTTCTTCCTCCTGAAAGCAACTGCTGGGTGTCACAGTCTGAACTAGTCAGTGGGAAAGACTGGTAGCTCCTAGATCATATTTATTAATGAAAGCTGCATTGTTCACTTTTAGGCTTTGGAGAAACTGCGAGTCTACGATAGATTTTTCAGTGAAACCATGAAACTCAGTTGATGAGTTAACTGTACAGTTTGAGATACTTGGGTCACATTCAAAATCCTGAGTGTCAGTAGTGAAGTACTCAGTCGAGTTGGCTATGCAAGGGCTGCCAAGATGTACATTCTCCTTGCTCGTACGATTATGATTGTTCATGATAGTTTTAGAGATTGCTTGACACAGTTTTCTCTTCCCTTTCAGTCTTAAATGCAAACCATGACTTGTGTCATGGTTTGCATTTAACCCAAGGAGTGTTGGTCATAATTTTGTGTAGTGTCGCCAAATTTTCAGTGATTTGTAATACTTTTTTTTTAAATTCGCTGTATATTTATTATTAGCATTAGAAAGATGGAACTTGTATCATTTTTATTAGTAATAAATTAATTTTAATTATTGGTAATGGAAAATTTTTTAAAAAGTTTTTAAATATAATGTTATTTATAAAGTTTTTATAAAAATACATTTTATAAGTAGATTGACGGATATTTATTTATATAAAATTATGATATTAGAAAAAAACTGAGATATACAAGTTGTGCAGAATTTTATTCTGAACAAAAAAACATATAATTATATAGGCAAACCTTTATACAACATATATTTATGAAGTAAAAATGTTGCCTAGCAACGAATATGCCAACTTTAGCATGCATAATTATAATGTTTATAAACCATGCTTTACCTTGAATAAATAATCCTGAAATGACTGGAACTGGATCATATTGATGCAGGCCTAATTGTTTATGAATCTAGGAAGTTATGGACACTTTTATAACACTAAAAAAATATATATACACTACTCGTATTTACATGGCGACCAACAACAATGTTTACTCAGAGTCATTATCTTAGTGTGGTCTCTTAATACCCTTCAATGTCCTCTTATAATGCTTCAATTGTGTACAAACAATTATACACAAACACTAAAAGTCACACAAAGCATAACACAACAGATCAACAAACATAAACAACTATACCAGCTTGGTATGGCGATCGAGACTGGCGAGTTGATTGACAGATGACGACCGAAGAAGTAAACAAAGAATTATTTCTGCCACTGTGCCTCATATGACAGTCATAGCGCAAAACCAAAGACATGTAAACAAACACTGATTCACGGCCTTTCAAATGATATATATTTGAGACGACTTTGACTTTTTTTCCCTACTCTGAGCGACATTAATCGAGTGAGCGCACATCGCCTCAAATTGAGGCGGTAACAGTTTATGAAAATACCGATCGCCTCAATTTGAGGCGATCAACACTCCTTGGGTTAACCATTACTATCCCTTGTCATACTTATATTATTCATGATTAACATGTTGGGGGTGTTAACAGCTAAATCAATTATTTTCTTGTTCATTACTCTATTGATTCTCTGTATTGTACTAATGTAGGATGGTTTATCAAATCTTAATAAAACGAGGGGAAATATGACATTTGTTTTTTTAGTTATATTTTTGATAATATTGAAATCCAAGTTTTGTTTTTTTGAATTATTTACCATATCTGGAATGTCATTAGAGCCACCTATTACCACTACATAGTCCTTTTTTGTAAACGACATGATCATACATTTTCAACAGTTACCAGCCTTAAAAAATCTTCAGTGAAACTTGAAGAAACCTAGATTTTCCATTCACCACTTTCTTGTATATTTGTTTGTCACTAAAATCATTATTAAAAGCCCAAAAACCCTTTATCAACTATTATTACCAGATTAAATTACGATTTTTTAGACTATACAACCTCCACATTGATATTACAAAAGTTTCACACTCAATTCGTTATTTCCAGCTTTTATTAATCCAAATATATAATTTATATGAACAAAATTTGATTTTTCTACATTTATAGACAACTTTTTGTGTAAAATTTTTGGAAATTCTGGAAAATCACGATTTTTTTATCCGAAACTTAGATTTATCATTATTTTATTGCTGAAATCACAATAAGCGACCTATGAAATTCCTAGTTAATTATTTTGAATATAGATTTCCATTATTATAAATTTAATATATTCTTCATCCACTATCTGGATTTTTCCAGATTTGCCAGTGATCCATTAGTAATTAGCAGCTTTTATAAGTATGTAAATATGATTCACGTACTTATGGTATTCTAGATATTAGAATGAAATAATGTAACTTAAACAAATAATCAAGTTCTGCTTTAAAAGTTTATTTACTAAAAAAATCAAGTTTAACTTTAATAAAATAGTTACATTTCAATTACTAACCTCATTAGAATTGACAAGCAATGTGAACTTGCAGAGAGAAACAATAAGATTATCAAAATAATTGCTCATACTGTAGTGTGCAGAGATCATAGCACATTTCCTGAAAATAAACAGAATTATGTCAAAAATTTAATCAAACCCATTGACGATTCATCACGAAATAACACATGACGGCCCATAAGCTGTGTTTGTCCATAAGAGCCGTACTGCATTCTCAACATGAAATAGAGTTTACCTAGAGAGAGGGTTAGTTTTTACATTGGATATAAGAAAATAAAAACTGAATCGACCTGTAACATTTGAATTACTGGGAATTGGTTATCCAAGAAGAAACTGAAAAACGGTTATAAAGCAGAAATAGTGTAAAACCAAATACATTATTGTATATAAGTATTATTACAATAATTTTTATTGATTACACTCTGAAAACTAACAGTTAATATTTCATCGCAGGCTCATACAAACAGGAAAATTATTCATGTTATTTTCCAATTATTTAATATTTAAATCTAGGGGTGTATGAAGCATCAAAATGCATCGAAAAAATCAATGTGATTCAACTCGATGCATCGAATCAATGATTTGATTCAGGACTAGTCAAAATGTTGATGCATCGATAGTGCCAAATTACGAATTATTAAGGAAAAATGCCATTTGATCTATAATATTTATTGGTGCGTCTTTTATAAATACTACTTTGATGTTTTAAACAAAATAGTTTACATTAAAATAGTTGTAAAATGATTATTACTCGAGTTTGTTTTTGTTTCGGATGAGTGCGATCTGACACAAACCTGATTATATCACGATAACCAATAAAGTTTGACCGCGAGATATCTATTTGCGACCGCGAGTTCGTACTGATATGAACATGATATAAGCTCATCAAGCAATGCGTATGGGTATCGTAATTTACGTGTATATAACGTACCACGAATCAGAAGAACATTCACATACAGACAGAACAAATATTTCAGTTAGTCGGCAATTATTTTGGGATCTGTATTTGATCAAAAATAATACAAATTGTTGCATAGTTATTTGGAATAGTGAAGGAAATTAGTCTTCTACTGTGTTTTTGAATATTGCTGATAACAGTCAAATATTGCTGATAATACCAGTCCATTCATTGTAGTGATTTTTGTTATCACTTCCTGTCTGATAGGGTCTGGCATCTACTGTCCATATTTTTTACAAAATATTTCCCAATCAAAATACAGTCTTATCTTGTTTTCTTATACAAATTCAAACTGTTGCATTTTTAGTGTTGCGTTTTTAATGATTCACATTCGTCGATTTCAAGTCAGTTAGTCTGGTGAAACTGTGTTCTAAAATAGATTACTTAAGATTTACATTTAAAAAAGTATAACTAAACGCTAATTAAAAAGAATTAACATCTATTTCCAACCTTTTTATTGGAAAATATTTTAAATTAAAATAATATAAAAACTCTCAATGTACTCAGTAAATTACATTTTATTGTATATGTTGATACTATTTTATTAATTTTAATATATTGTCGAAACAATAATGGATTTTAAACTTACATCAAAATAATGCTTTTTTTAAAAAATTTCTGTGATTTAGTACATTTCATTCATCTGTGCTTAGGTAACTTTACATTAATTTTTATTTCAGTCTACTTGTCATCAGTTAAAAAATGAACAGTTATATATGGATGTCAGCATTTTTTAACGATGATAGTGAATAACAATAATTAAGTTGTTTTCTATTATTTTATACATTCTTCTTTTTGCCAATGAAATATATTATTTAAACTGTAAAAAATTTAAATTTGTATAATTTTGGCCAGTTATTTTCCCACAGCAACAGTAAATTACAACTATTGCCATTTAAATTGAATCAATTTAATGCAGAGCCATAAACTTTCTTTAATACTTTCTTTTCTTTGTTTTCCTTTTTGTCATAGCTTAGATGCAGATGCAAATGATAGCAGATTGTCGCTTTGCTTAAAAATGTCCCGAACTGTTATCTTACCAATTACATACTCAAGACACATTTATTTTTATAGAATGTCTTATTTTAAGCTTTTGCACAATTTCTAATTTTTGTTGGTGACAGCACAACCTTTTTCCTCTTTTCAGCCATGTTTAAAAACTACAAATCTTCAAAGAGTAAAAAACTTAACAAAATCTGATTTAGTAGTTATAGTAGTATAATAATACAGTACTGTATTAACAATAATGAAAGCAATAACAATAAAATCTCTCTAAGTTTCCCGTAATAATTGTGGTTAAGTTTAACAAGTCAACAGTGCTCACTCGAAGGTATCCCTGCCTTGCCGGGGCGAGTGGGCTTGCGTGCTCTGACAACCTCGAGAGCTATGCCGGCGGTAGCTTGGCTACTGGTAGAGTCTCCCTTGCCGGACAGGTCTTCGTGAGGTAGGAGCCAGACAAAAAAGGATACCCTGATCCTCCAGGTTGGGGGTTGGGCGTGGGGCCAACTACCCCATCCCATAAAAGAAAACACCAGTTCAGAAACGCCAAAAATTAGCCTCGGAAAAGGATGGATACACCGGACAAAGACCCAAGCTACGTCACAAGGAGATGACTTTTGGTACGTGGAATGTTAGAACGATGTTAGTTCCAGGCAAGTTAGACATTGTTATGGAAGAAATAGAGAAATATGACATAGATGTCCTCGCTATCCAAGAAACCAGATGGCCATTTAACGGAAAACTGAATACAAAGAACTACACGTTATATTATAGCGGCAGTGATGAGGGAAATCATTATGCTGGAGTAGGAATAGCTGTAAAAAAGAAGTTACTTGAATCTGTGATAACATTTAACCCTATAAATGAAAGGCTATGCTATATTAGATTTAAGGGAACATTTCGAAACATATCTGTGATATCTTACTATGCCCCAATAGAGGAGGCAGACGATAATACCAAAGATGATTTCTATGATACCTTAGAACAAGTTATGTTAAACATTCCGTCCTATGACTTAAAAATACTGATGGGGGATGCAAATGCTAAAGTGGGAAATGAAGAAATTTGGAAGAAGTATACAGGTGGTAATAGTTTGCATGATAACAGTAATGATAATGGAATTAGGCTTATTAGCTTTGCAAGTTCCCGGAACATGAAGATAATGTCGACAAAATTTCCCCGAAAAGACATTTACAGAAGTACATGGACGTCTCCCAATGGTCAAACAAAAAATCAAATAGACCACATACTGGTTGAAGACAGATATAAAAGTTGCATCACTGATGTGAGAAGTAGGAGAGGTGCAGAGTGCGGAACAGACCATACACTAGTCATAGCCAAAGTTAGACAAAAGTTATGTAAGGATATAAGAGAGAAACAAAGACCCAAGCCCTTAGTAGATATTAGTAATCTGAAGAACCAACACATAAAAGCAAAGTTTGAATTAGAGCTAAAAAAGATTTGAAATACTCAACAACATGGAAAAAGAAAATGAACAAATAGATATTAATGAGCGGTGGAACAAAATAAAAACTACGGTACAAACGACGATGAAAGAGGTAATAGGAACAAGGAAAGGATACAATAAGCCATGGTTCAATGAGGAGTGTAGAAATGCAATAGAAGAGAGGAAAAAGGCAAAACAGAAGTGGCTATTGAGTGAAACTCAAGAAAATAAAAACAATTACCAAAGGCTAAACCAGGAAGTGAACAGGAGACTAAGAACTGCAAAAAGGAAGTTCTTGAGAGAACAATTGGAAAGAGCAGAAAAAGATAGAACATGTAACAATGCTAAGGACTTCTATCGGACAGTACGTTTTTTTAAAAAAGGATTCACTCCAAACAGTTTTGGGATCAAAGATGCTCAAGGGAGAGTAACGTGCAATCAAGGAGAGTGCCTCAAAATATGCATAGAATATTTTGAGAAACTCCTAAATGGAGAAACAAGCAATGATAGTGCGAATGAAACATATCAAAATGCACAACCATTCATTGAAGAACCGTCATTGGAAGAAGTAAAGGAAGCTATAGCGTCACTGAAGAATGGGAAGGCCCCAGGAGAAGATGGCATACGAATTGAAGCTTTAAAATGTGGAGGGAAGTCATTAAAGAAAGAGATTCATAAGCTCATTCTGAAAATTTGGAATGAAGAAAAATTACCAGATGAATGGAAGGTAGCACTAATCGTACCAATTCATAAGAAAGGGGACAGACAGAACTGTAGCAACTATAGAGGAATATCTCTCATTAACACTACATATAAAATTTTATCCAAAATCGTGAACAAGAGAGTAAACAGAGTATGGAGAAGAAATGCTGGGTGATCATCAGACAGGATTCAGAAGAGGTAAATCAACCACAGACCAACTGTTCATCTTAAAACAAGTCATCTCAAAGTACTGGGAATTTGACAAAACCACACATATCCTTTTTGTTGACTTCAAAAAAGCGTATGACAGTATAAACCGTAAACATCTATGGGAAACACTTAAGGGATATGGAATACCAGAGAAATTAGTGAAGATGGCAGAGATTTGTATGGAAGAATCAAAATGTAAAGTAAAAATAAACAATGAATATTCAGAGATATTTGAAATAAACACTGGCGTAAGACAAGGAGATGGGTTATCACCTTTACTGTTCAATCTGGCAATTGAAAACGCACTAAAAAGAACAAAAAGTTTGAATGAGGGTCTGTGGATAGACGCAAAGATCAAATTATTGGCTTTTGCAGATGATTCTGCCTTATTAGCCGAAAACGAGGACGGTCTCAAACGTCTGGCTGAGGAGCTCATTACTCAAGCAAAAATAGTAGGCTTAGAAATCAATGAGGAAAAAACCAAATATCTTAAAATAGAATGGAATGCATTAGAAAGAGAGCAGGTTTTAGAAGTGAATCCATGTAAATTCAATAGTTGTGAAAAATTCAAATACCTTGGTGTCACTATTGATCAACAAAATAAAGAAGAAACAGAAATTGAAACAAGGTTACTGAACGGAAATAGGTGCTATTGGGCCTTAGGAAAAATGTTGAAAAGCAAAACCTTATCAAGAAGAATCAAAGAACAAATGTACAAGACAATTATAAGGCCAGTAGTCCTATATGGCTCTGAGGTATGGACAATGAGCAAGAAAACAGAAAGGCGATTAGTAACCTTTGAAAATAAAGTATTAAGAGCAATATATGGGCCAGTGAAAGAAGAAGAACAATGGAGAATAAGGAAAAATCAGGAACTTAGAGAATTGTTTAAGGAAGCAGACATAGTAGCAGAAGAAAAATCAAGACGACTCAGATGGGCAGGCCATGTAAACAGAAGGGAGGAGGAATCTGTATTGAGAAGAGTAATGGAAGGAAGACCAGCAGGAAGAAGACCTTTGGGTCGACCAAGGCTGAGAGGGAAAGATTAGGTGCAAAGGGATATGCGGAAAATGGGAGTGGAAGAAGAGATGATGCAAGACAGGAGGAAGTGGAGGCAAATTGTTGGCGAGGCCAAAAACCTTTGACGGTTTGAGTGGCCAACTAAGTAAGTAAGTAAGTAAGTCAACAGTGAGAGCGCAGAGGCTAAACACAGACTGGTGACGGGTGCACAGTATCAGTAGTGGGGCGAGCAGCTAAGTGTAATGCCCTTCTCCCTACTTCCCTCCCTTCTTCTGACAAAGAGTGAACAATTACCAGTGCATGCCTTTTAATTGTGTACAGACAGATATACAAGACCTTTTGCTTTCTGCTACATGTTGAAAAATGCAACCCATAATCATCATTCATCGCAACCTAATTTTAACACCCCATTGATCATGCTTAATGGAGAATATAACATACTATATTACAATATATAATTTGTACATGCTTATTCTAAACTTAAGACTGATTTTTGTAAGCTTTATTATCAGCATTTTATAAATGTATCAATTCTCATTACTGGCTGCGGATAATCAGGACTTGACTGTACATTAATAATTTATATAAACATTATGGAGACAAACTATATGAGGATGGAGCTATGAGGCCATCCTCTTGTGAGAATTTGGTCAGTCTCCTTCCTATCTGTTTAACTATCTAAAAAAATTTAAGCTATTAGTGAAGTTTGTATCTCTAATTTTAATTCTAAATTCAAATAACACTGCACATTTCCATTTTATTAATCTTTTTTCTTATGACAAATGAAATATCATGCAATAGAAGTTAAATGCAATGTAAAAGTACAAAATAATACATATTGTATGGTAATTTATTTGGCAAACCACATTTTCCATTACCAGACAAAGGGATTTGTAAGGAAATCAATCCATAATAAATGTAGTAGGTTGCACTTATATTTCATCGAATTTGTTTTATGTGACATGTCAATTACAAACACATAAAATGCAGATAAACAGAACAAATCTTGTTGTATACCAATTAAACACTTACCTGAAACCTGAAATAGCCTTTTGGTAAATGGTTGGATCATGGCTTTTATCAAACATGAAACTAAGCGCAGCAACAGTTGGGCCCCAAATGAGCGAGAACAAGTCGTGATCAAATAGCCCATTGGGTGCATGAATGAAGACACCATCTTTAGTTTCGCCTCTGCGAAGTAATACCTTCCACAAGTAGTTTTCTCGCACAAGGCCTGTCTGCTCAGCTGGCATTACAATCTCCTCATTCCTGCCAGATGAAATAAAAAATAAACGATCAGTAAGAAAGTTAAGCCAAGATACTACAAAAAATAACAAACCCAATTATTTATTTTAAGGTACTACTTTAGGAACTTTTTTTCTGTTTATTATTTATTTATATCTTCTTTTCTTCAAAATGCATCCTCATGTTCCATTTCACATGGATTTGTAAGCTTGTGCATTCAATTTAACAGGCATTGAAATCATTAGATAATCCTTAAAATTTCCTTAAAACTGTTAAAACCCAAATAATTATATTTATTTAAATGATGCAGATAAGTACAATAAATAATATTACTACAGCTAAATTATATCATATTTATATTATTAACACTTTAAGTGCTGGTCCTAAATACGGAAGCCATTTGAAGAATGCTGGCGATTTTTGGTACTTTTTAAAAATTCATAAATTTAAAAACATTAAACATAGAAAGGTTCTACTTGCATGTCTGAATTCTATATTTATTCTTCTTTTTACCAGTATACAATTAAAAATCACATTTTTTTCATCTCATAATATCAGTTTTTTAGTAAAAAGCAACAACAAAAATCAAAACAAAGGGCAATTGAGCATACAAAATAATTTTGAACATAATTTTATTGCCTTATTCATACAAAACTAAGTAAAATAAGTACTAATAAAATACTTGTTTTTTATTTGCATGCTTTATTTACTCTCTGAAATAGAGTCCACTCACTAAACAATGGATCTGAAATGTGCAGACAATAGCAGTGCAGTCTGGCAGCTACAACTCATTGTCCTAACTAACAGCAGTACGATGTGCGCATTCTAGCAGTGAAATGGCTCACTAATATCACTAGAGACCATTTAGAGTACCAGACTCTTTATTAATACTCAATAGGCTATTTAACAAAATTAAAAATTCGATCTCGTAAAAGTTACATTCTTCGGAAGTTACGCTACTTCGTAAAAATATGGGATCCGCAGTCAAAGTGTTAAAATAAATAATGTAAGATGAATTACAAAGTAAGTACAATTTTTAAAATGAATAAAATGCCTTTTGAATTAATAACTCCTTTAACACGTTCGCTGCGTTTGATATTTTTTGCGCTTATTCTTTTGGTGCGTCACGAGATCTCGAGGCCTCGTTGTTTATCATTAGTTCAGTGCGGGACGAGATCCCGAGGTCTCGTTGCGCAACAGATATTTCGCGCACGGTAGTACGTCACACAGTGCAGATAGAACACTCTAGGTTTTTGTTTCGGAACTAACAGGATTCTGACGTCATAAGTGCTGAGCAGTGTTTGATTATAACATATGTACACGAGACCTCGGGATCTCGTTCCGCACCAAGTAAAAGAATATTACAAAATCAATTCCTACCGATAAATAATCGTTATAAATAAGTGAATCATACATCTTCTTGGAACTTATAATGTTTTTTATAATATAATATAGTTATGATTACATTTGTTTTTCATTATATAGCCCTACTTATGGTATATAAAAGGGGAAAAATGGGTACAATCGGATAACTGTTCAATTTATTAACATTTATAAACTGAAACATTTTACAATTCAATAATATATATGCAAAAACATTTATTAGGAAACGTTTTATTTATGTTTTGAGTTGAAACATTCGAGACAGAGAAATGGTTTCTCAGGACAGTCTTTGCAAAAAGTGTTATCTGTTTTGGTTTTTCTGTCGGCTTCTTTGGCAGATAAAGTTTGCCTATTTTTTTCATAGCAGCCTCTACATCTTAGTCTCTTCTTTTTGCAAGTACCTTATGTTTTTTCCAGGGAATGATTTTTCTTTCTAAATGGGCTTACAGTTGGTACAGGATCTTCAGAACACATTATACTTCTAGCGACTAATTCTCTAAATTTTACCATAGTCATGTTGTTGCCAGTCATTTTGTTATACACAATCCACGAGTTAACCATTGTGGTTCCTGTTAGAAGCTCCAAAACAACTTTCTTGTACCATTTTAAACTCTTTCTGAGAGTCGTGTAATACGAAGCCATCTGATCGCTATAGTCAACCCCCTTTTTAGCATTAATATAATCTAAAACAGATTTTGGTTTTAATATTTCCTCATTTTTTCTATTTTTTTTTACCCGTATCAATTAGTGTGCTTGCATGATCTGGGACAGTTGAAAGCATATCAACATTGCGTTTGTCTTTCCATCTGATGACTTTGACACCATGTTGGCATGTGAAACCAACTGACTGACCTTTTTCTAATTTGGTTTGCGTTATTTGGATAGGTAAACCTTTCCTTTTTGGATTGATCGTTCCGCACATTCGAGTTTTATGCTGTAATAATGTTTCTGCTATTTGTACACCAGTATAGAAGTTGTCCGTGTAGAGACATCTACCTGCATTGAGATATCCATCATAATGCACATTATTTTCATCAAATGGGCCCATGAGCTCCATTACTACGTCATACGTATGCCCATATTTACTTACTTTAGTGTCATTCTTTCCAGCGTAAATCGAGACACGCAACGTGTATCCATCAGTTGTACACAGCTTGTAAAGCTTCACGCCATATTTTTGTGATTTGTTCTTTATGTACTGCTTGAAGATGAGCCTGCCACGCCAAGGTATCATTGTCTCATCTATGACTAGATCCTTTCCCGGTACCATAACCTCCATAAATGCAGTTGTCAAGTACTCAACTAAAATTCTTATTTTAACAAGACGGTCTTTGTTACCCTGCGTATCTTGATTGTTACTGAAGTGCCAGAATTTTCTAAGCAATAGAAATCTATCCCTTGGCATGGTGTTTTTTATCAATTGATTAGTGTACAGGTTGTTTTTTGACCAATACAGTGAAATATTAGGACATGGTACTAAGCCCATGCAAATTATGATACCTACAAACTTTTTCATCTCATTACTGTTAGTTGGAATCCACTCCTTACATCTAGATTTAGTACTGGGTTCAGAGCTAGATATATTCTGTAATGCATACCTATTCGTTTCTGTAGCCATGTATTCCCAAAATTCTTCACTAATAAAATGTAAAAAAATATCTTGGGGGGAGGGATTTGTAATGTCAATGTTTATTTTTTCAGATTGTAAGTAATTAGGAAAAGTAGCATTTTGGGATAATGTAATATGTGTATTGTCATTATTCCATTTACAAACAAACGGGCTAGAATTACTTGCTGTAGTAGATTCTTGTGTACTCACATTATTTATGGGGCTTGGTGATGGAGGTGATCCATGGCATGTAGCTGTAGTGATGACTGTAGATGATCCACTAGGCGGCGTATTGGGTACACTTCCACCAGGAAATCCCGTGCTCTCATCAGATAACCCATCTCCAACAGGATTAATAACGTGAGCAGATTGTGTGTCGCTGACAATAGAAAGTTCACAGTCTCCAATAGGTGTTGTTGCAGTGCGAGAAGGCATGTATGTATGCCTACCAGAGGGTCCAGCAGTGTTACGGAACTCATCGTCATCAGATTCATCATCGTCTGTATCATAATCGTCTGTATCAATATTAGGATTATAATCCGGGTCCGCAATGTCACTCCCGTCAAAATCTAACAACTCTTCATCCTCACCACTATCCGGGTCAATGCTAGTTGGCACATCTGACTGTATGCCTTGTAATTCAAGGTCTTCCAACATTTGTACACTATTTACATTTGCAATGTTTATTCTACGTCGTTTCCTAACGGGGAGCTCGGATTCAGTTTCAGAAGAAGACATGGGAAACTGATTTTTTCACACAACACAGTACTATATAATATATATATATATATATATATACAATTAAAACTAAAACTTATTACGAAACTTTACACTTATACACAATTAATTAGGAAATAAAATATATACAAAATATACAGCAAGTATCAAAGTAACACCACAGAACGCATATAAATCATAAACAATATATTACTTGTAGCTGAAAGAAAGCAGAAAACTGAAGGAAAGTTATGCTGTTTCCCGCGTTTTCTAACAACAGCTGATTCATAAAGCGTGGTGTATCATATGAAGCAAAACTTTCCCGCGTTTTCCAACAACAGCTGATAAATAGAGCTCTGAGAGAGAATGAACAGCAGACAAATAACCTGCAAACCAACAATAATTTTCCCGCCCTTTACAAGAACATCTCGTCTAGGCTGGGTAGCGCTCAGCTCCAGACGTCTAGTTGTTCACATACGAGGCCTAGAGGTCTCGTGCCGCACACAGCTAATACGTTATTATTCTGGTGCGGCACGATATCTATAGATCTCGTGTACCTTCTAGCTAACTAAAAACATTTGCAAAAAAAGTTATTCGAGAGAATACAACCCTAATAAAAATACCGTTTTTATAAACAGAAATATTGCAATCGTAAAAAACCAAACACACCTCAAATTTATTAATGACTTAAAGTATATTTGCGACACGAGACCCGGAGATCTCGTGACGCAGCGAACGTGTTAACCTTGATTTAAAAAGTTTAATGTTTTCAATTTTTTTATTGTTTTTGGAAAATATTTAGAAAATGTTATTCTTGAATAAAACGCTTCTTTTTTCATATTATACTTAGGTATTTAAATGAATTATGTACTTTTAAGTTGACGCAAATACTTTTCTCAAAGAATATGTAAATAAGGGAAATTTAAATCTAAATATTGGTAGTTCCTGCCAATTCCTAGTATTAAAAGAATGGTTTTTGTTTAGTCA
Source organism: Stictocephala bisonia (assembly GCA_035578905.1). Lineage (NCBI taxonomy): Eukaryota > Metazoa > Arthropoda > Insecta > Hemiptera > Membracidae > Stictocephala > Stictocephala bisonia. The sequence goes on from JAQJVL010008035.1 coordinate 20,573, forward strand.
TTTGTATTGGTGAGTTCTAGTATGTATGGCCTATGCACTGTTAAAATATTAAGTTCAGTGAATTTATGTTTAATAGACTCATCGCTTTTCAATTTCAAGCATTACTCGCAGCGCCTTTTTTGCAAGATAAGAATTTTATTTAAATTTTGTTTTATGGTAATTCCATTTACTGTTATCCCATTATATGGGATTGATTATAGGGATGAAAACCATTTTTTAAACTGAAAAATTGCATAAATAAGATAATATTTTTATTGCATATATTCCAGAGTTTAACCCATTGCGGATCACTGACAAGATCAGCTCGCATGCAGTGGCTGGGCCTAGCGACACAATGACGAGCTCAGCTCGCATAAGCGATCTGCTTTTACTTTTATCTCCAAATAGTTACAATAGACTCTACTGGGTTGCGTCTCTTCATCAACTGGGTATTTTTAATATCGGGTTTCGTTTATAAAAACTTTCATTGATATCCAATAGATCGCAGTAGCATGTTGAAGTTGAAGAAGCAGTTAATATAGTAATATAGTTTTGTTCAGTAATATAGTACTGTATTTAGTTTAGATATAGTGCGTTTCTGTCCACATCGGTACACCGATATAGCAAGTGACATTGAGGTTAGTGGTTAGTGAAGCAGACATAGAAGACTGAGTATAAGGAGGAGGCCGTTGTTGTCGCTCATCCTAGTCTATTCGATGACTTAGACGTTGTTATCTCTTCGCCCGAACTGCGTGCGTAATATTTAGATTATGACTCCGATATCGTCCTCGCCACTCTATAACCTGGCTCACCACTTGTTG
>JAQJVL010008036.1:0-21371 GCA_035578905.1 Stictocephala bisonia
AACACAATGTGTAAATATTTTGGTTATTGATTTCGGTGAACTACATTAACTATGATCAAACCAGAGAGATTCACAAATAAATATAATTCGTAATAATTATTCGAAATTTATTTTATATTCATTTATTATGGAATTAATCATGCTCATTACTCAATGAGCTTAATAGCTCATTTGCCTGGTATAAAAGAGTTGGTATATTTAATTAAGTTCAAGACTTGAATGAATGAATGTCTTTATTTAAAGGTGGAGTTAGGACTGTGAAGTCCTCTCTTCCACTCAACCTTGTGTAAACTATACAGAAAAATAAAATATAATGTAAAACGAAAACTAAAATTCAAACAAAACTTAATTTAAAAAGCGTAACCTACTAATCAAAGACAATAAAAAACTGAAAAATTACAAACATGCAACTAATATAATTTAATAGTTTCAATAATCTAACATACTTACGAATTAATATATTAAATTTCATTCTCACAGACTCATTCGCTCAGGTAATCCGCCATGGAAACAGAACCCCCATACCCCCATCACTCCGCTAAAGACTTCAAGTGAATTTTGATGGAAACACATGTATAACAATTTAATGGACTGTAGAAAACTTATTTTAGTGTATCGATTTAACTTAGTTACAAAGTAAGGATGGCAGTTGATAATTTGTTTCAAATTTTATTTTTTGTTAATAGTTTTTAATTAGCATAATACGTGTTGGTATATATACAGCACAAGTAAACGTCACACAACACAAATTTACTTCAATATAAGCACAAAATGTACAAATATATTACAATACAAGTACAATATGCACGAATATTATGGTGATCGATTTCGGTGAACTACGCTCACCTTCCTCAGACCAGAGGGATTCACAAAAGAATGGAAAATGGTATTCAACAACTCAATTTATAGGCCCATTTTGTCAGAAGTTTATTTACAGCGTCATGAAGACTGCATTTTAGATCAATTAAAAAAGGAACATGATATCATATTTTACACCCGTTATGTCGATGATGTTCTGGTTTTATTTAACGAAAAATCATGTAATGACTTAGATAATATGTTAAATATACTTAATTGTCACCACCAGAAGCTTAGTTTTACCAGTGAACTTGAATCTATGAATGAAATTAACTTTTTGGATCTAAAAATAATTCGTGATCATAACAAACTTTCATATAGAATTTTCAGGAAACCTACCCAAACCAATTGTACAATAAATAACAGTTCTGTCCATCCCCCGTCTCACAAAACAGCTAGCTTCAGAAGTATGTTGTATAGGGCATATTGAAAATTGAAAATTGTTTATTTTCCCATACAGCATACAAAATTTACATGTTTTCCTTATTTTAACAGTATAAAAAAAAAGACGCTCAAGATAAAAACTATATATATATGTACCATTGCAATTTATCTTAACTAAACTAAAAACTACCAAAACTGCTGCAGGGAAATATACTGACATGCAAGGGGATCAGAAATGTCCCCTGTCTGCATGCAGGAGCTCAGTTGGACTTAGACTGTAAAAATATAATATTATTTAAAGGAAAACAAAAATAACTTGCATGCAGTCATTGCCAGGTAGGCCTACATACACATACACGAGCGCTCACGCACACGCACACCCACACGCACACACACGCTCGCACACACCCACACACACATCCCCCCCACATACAAACATTCTCACACGCGCGCACGCCCACACATACTCTCGCGCACCTACACACACTCGCACGCCTACACTCACGCGCGCTCACGTACATCCACACACATACGCACACTCACTATCTTGCGCACCTACACACACTCGCACACCTACACCCGCGCACGCTCACTCTCTCACGCACCTAAACACACTCGCACACCCACATACTCACCCACTCCCGCACACACATTGAGAGTTATAAGAACCCATTTATTTTTAAGTTTGTCACTATTCATTCAAGACTGATTAGGATAGTTAATTATAACTTAGCATAACGTTTTGGTAATCGTATGTGTGTTTGTACAACACATGGTTATAGTTGTACAAATTGTATTGAATAATAATAAATAAAGTTATATGGACTTGAACTTGAACACATACGCGCACACACACGCTCACTTTCTCACAGGCTCTCACGACATGCACCGATTCACACAAGACTTTGATAATAAAGAATACATTTTTTTTTTTTTTTTTTTTTTCTTAGCCTACTGTAGCACTAAAAATAGGTCTTCAACATATGCCTTAGACAATTTCAGCAACCACCGTTTTAAATTATTCTTAATTGATTGTAAAGTTCGAGAATCTTTTACCATACGTGGTACTTGGTTATAAAATTTTGGTCCTAAAAACAAGAAACTTTTTTGAAAAAACGCACTATTTGCTTTAGGTGGTCTAATAAAATCACTTTGCCTAGTGTTAGGTCTATTTACAGGAAGATCAATAGTTGCACCAAAATTTCCACTTACTTTAAAAAATAAAAAGAGCACTTTGAAAACAAACAAGTATCTCAGGGGTAATATACCAAGGTCAACAAATAATGGTAGAGACTCAGTTCGCATACGTTTCCTTCTAATTATTCTAATAAAACATTTTTGAATACGCAACAAAGGATTTATGTGCGTGATATAAGTGCTGCCCCAACAAGAAATACCATAATTCAACTTTGAATGAACAAAAGCATAATACACCTGACACAAAATATTATCAGGACAGAGAGGCCTAAGGAAATAAAATTTACGCAAAAACATTAAAAGATATTTTTTTACTGTGTTTATGTGATCTTTCCATACTAGTTTCTCATCAACTATAAGACCTAGATATTTTACAGTGTTGCTCTGAGAAAGAATGCTACATGAGCATAAATATTCGTTGCAGTCAACACAATGGAATTTTAAAGGTTCATCAAATGTAAAGCTTTGATACAATGAAAAATTTACAATAGTTGATTTTTCCACATTTAATGATAGTTTATTACATAAGAACCACAAGGCTAGAAGCCTGATATCATACTGAACATCTGATCTTAGCATATTTACCGCTGATGTCCCATATGAAAGTGCTGTGTCATCGGCAAATGCTGTAATTTTCCCCTTAAATGGGCCAGAATATAAATCATTAATGTATATAAGAAACAAAATAGGGCCCAGTACTGAGCCTTGAGGTACATCGCAACGAATTGTTTGGACTGAACTTCTGTTGCAGCCAAGATCAACATACTGCTGTCTGTTACGTAGATATGATGCAAACCATCCTAGTGCAATCCCCCGTATACCCGCTAGTTCTAATTTGGACAATAGTCGATTATGATTGACCGTGTCAAAGGCTTTTTTAATATCTAGAAATAATCCAGACACTTTGTTTTTACTTTGACAATTTAAATTAGTGTGAATCTGAGCAATAAAATCCTGCAGTGCCAGCTCTGTATTTAATCCCTCCCTGAACCCAAATTGAGAAGGTGAAAAAAATTTGTTCAGAGTTAAAAAATTTACCAGTCTTAACTTTACAACCTTTTCAAGTAATTTTGAAAAAATTGACAGTAACGATATTGGTCTATAGTTCCCAATTGAATGAGCCGAACCTTTCTTAAAGATGGGCACAACTCGTGCAATTTTTAGTTCCTGAGGAAAGATCCCCTCTGCTAAACTTATATTAAAAATAAAAGCAAGAACAGGTGAGATTATTTTTGCTACCTTTCTAACAAAAGTTGCAGATATTTCATCACCCCCAGGTGCCTTCCCTACGGCCAGTCCAAGAATTAACTTATTAATTTCATTTTCAGTCACTGGAGTCCAAAAAATTGAATTTGTTACCGCCTTACATCTAAACAGGTTATTACAGGACATCTCATGCTCCGGTTGTGCCACACTAAGAGATGAAGCAAGATAAGAAGGGACATCCACAAAAAACTTGTTAAACTCTTCTGCAACAGAATTTTGATTTGTAATAACTGCATCTCCTATGTTGATTTTTATAGGGCCTCTATCAGGTTTACCCCTACCACTTAAATTATTAATAATTTTCCACTGAGCTTTGTGATTGTTCTTAGTCCTACCAAACAAAGTGTCATAATAACGGTGCTTGGCAATCTTTATCCACAGTTCTATGTTGTGCTTAAAAACGTTGTACCTTTCTTTTATACTAGTATCATTAGGGAATCTAACCACTATTTTATATAATTTGTCTCTATTCTCAATTGCTTGACAGAGACCCTTAGTCATCCACGGCTTTAACATTTTACTTTTTCGCCCATTATTTAAATTAGTCACCCTTTTTTTCGATTGGTTAATTACATTTTTTTAAATGTTTACAAAATTCTCAAACGCTTCATCAACACTAGATGCAGTAAATACCGATTCCCATCGTTCTACAATTAGATATTGATTTACTTTGTCGTAATCAATAATCATTTTACATTCCTCATCACTCACTGCTGACTTTAATATGGAGACACACAGACCAACACTGCGGTGGTCAGTGATACGAGAATCAATTATTATGGGATCGGTTTGCAACGGTTTGTTACCTCTAAACAATATGTGGTCAATACAAGTGGAACTATTATCAGTTACTCGTGTATTGACATCTATTAGGTTTTCAAAACCAAAACTGCTAAGTGTTTCTAGATATTTGTTTACATAATTATTTTCCAAATTTATGTCTATATTAAAATCTCCAGCACAAATTACAGTCTTACTACGTAAACTAGCCAAACATTGCTGAAAACTTACAAGAAATTCGTTTATTGGACAACTATGCCATCTGTAGATTGCTAATAGTGTAAATGAATAGTTATTCCCAATTGTTAAAAGAATCGCCATAGAATCTGCCCCATAGACGGCAGAGTCAATCAGCTGACAGGAGATATGCTTATCATTCTTGTAGTAAACAATTATGCCCCCGCTCCGGATATCGCTCGCTACTGATAACATGCCATACCCGTCCATTGTGTAAAGGCTGGCTTCCTCCCTCGTACTCAACCACGCCTCGGTTAGTATTATAACATCAGGTTTAGCAACCATCGAGCTCAGCGAAACAACCAGAAGGTCAAAATTCTTACCAACACTTCTAATGTTCTGATGTAAAATAAACAATGAATCATTTTTAATTAAATAAGAATTAAAAGACTGTATACTTGTATAGAACATTGATTAGTTAGCCGTTGTGTTCTTACCTAGACTTACTCTACTTATTTACTGCTTTATCTTAATTTAAATATTACCCTAGCAAAAAAATACTACACCCACTCAATAACAGCGCTCAAACACACAAACAAACCATACATCTTACTCTGGGACCCAAACTGACCTGCATACTTTCCAACGCACGCAAACGCACTGACACACACACTGTCATTTGACCTATCTGCACGTCTGCTAGCAAGTTATTGGCCACAATCCACTTCCTAACAGCATACCCCCCCAGCAATCTCGTTTACAATTGATAAAATAATACTGAATATAAACAAAGCGAGTCATATTATCATCTAAATATTTTAAGTGGCATTTTAAAAATTCCAAAACAAGAACAATAATACAACAAGATCATGCGTTAGACAAAAATTGACAATAAATAATAATAATTTCGTACCGATTCTATTGTTTGTTATGGACATTCTCTAACAAGACTAATACATGAACAGCGTCCTGTTAATAATAAAAAATATAATCTAAACTGAATGACATGCACTGTAAACCCCTTGAGGCTATCTAACTCCACCAATAACATATTTTCATTAAAAAAAAAATACATTTTACTGCACACACATACACATATCGAAAACATGAAAAATAAATAAACTAAAAAGTACTGTAGGCCTATCTTACTGAATATACAAGTTTTATTGTTATCAGAATATTTTACTGCAACAGACCACGTACTATACCAAATAACCATACTTTTTTCATTCTTTCTTCTTTATAACAAAAAATCATTGCAACCCTAATAATATAAACAACAAGTATAAGTTTAATTAAATTATCTATCAGGCTTACTTTAATATTAAATTCTAACTCTAGCATGGAGAAGCCAAACAAATAGAAATAAGAACAAAAAGTATTAATTAAATAGGTGACTGATTTCATGCTAAGTACAGCAATGTTTGACTTACCCATTCCTCCACACATAAAAAAAAAAAAAAAAAAAAACAAACACATAATATAAACAAAGCGAGTCATATTATCATCTAAATATTTTAAGTGGCATTTTAAAAATTCCAAAACAAGAACAATAATACAACAAGATCATGCGTTGGACAAAAATTGACAATAAATAATAATAATTTCGTGCCGATTCTATTGTTTGTTATGGACATTCTCTAACAAGACTAATACATGAACAGCGTCCTGTTAATAATAAAAAATATAATCTAAACTGAATGACATGCACTGTAAACCCCTTGAGGCTATCTAACTCCACCAATAACATATTTTCATTAAAAATAAATACATTTTACTGCACACACATACACATATCGAAAACATGAAAAATAAATAAACTAAAAAGTACTGTAGGCCTATCTTACTGAATATAGAAAAGCAAGTTTTATTGTTATCAGAATTTTTTACTGCAACAGACCACGTACTATACCAAATAAACCATACTTCAATACCATTAAGTGTTGCAGATGGAAAACAGGAAATAAATGTAATAAAATCAATAGCTGTTGCAAATGGATACAAGGCATCAATAATTGGTGAAATCGGAAGTAGAATAAAAAAGAAAATAGAAAATAAAATTCGAGACGAAAAACGAACAACACTTAAAAAAGAAAAATCAGATAAAGAACAAAAGAAGTGTGTATCTCTCCATGACAATGGACCATTTACACAAAGAGTTGGTAATATATTTAATAAATTCAATTTATCAGTAGCTTTTAAGACTTGTAATACTATGTCCAACATTTTACACCCAAATATTGAAAGTGAAGGTAAATTCAATAATTCAGGAATATATAGGATTAACTGTAATGATTGTAATATGTTTTACATAGGTCAGACTGTAAATTTTATTAAAAGATATAAAAATCATGTCTCTGTTTTTAAAAATAAGAAACCTAAAAGATCTAATGTAGCTAAACACCTTCTGAATTGTACCCACAGTTTGAATAAAATAGATGAAAATGTAGATATTCTAAAATTTTGTAAGAAGGGTCGTAACATGAATGCTTGGCAAGAGTTATTCATTTTTAAAGAAAAATGTAAGGATCGTGATAAATTAATGAATGAACAGGTTAATTTTGATACCGAAATAGTTTTCAATAATGTATTTTCAGCGAATAAAAGAAGAGAAGTAACAGACAATAGGAATCAACCAATAATATCACAGCAGCCGCCATTTTGACGATTCCAGCCAATGGCGTCACGTGATCATAGGCTTATAAATTGAGTTGTTGAACACCATTTTCCATTATTTTGTGAATCCCCCTGGTCTGAGGAAGATGAGCGTGGTTCACCGAAATCGATCACCATAATATTCGTGCATTTTGTACTTGTATTGTAATATATTTGTAATTTTTTTGCTTATATTGTAGTAAATTTGTGTTGTGTGACGTTTATTTTTGTTAATATATATATATATATATATATATATATATATATTTTGTAGCTATATGCAAATAAAGATAAAATAAATGATTTATATTTTTGAAGGTACGGAAATATACATATATATATATATATATATATATATATATATGGATTTTTGTTTATAAAAGAACTGTCAAACGAAAGTTAACTTATAAGTAATTAACTAAAAAATTTTATCGAAAAAGATTTTAAAGATAAAGATATTATATAGTGGACATTGGACATTAGCAGTCTCCGCCTCCTTTTTTAGAAGAATAAACAATTTAAAACGAGGATTTATTGAGGAATCAAATATAGACGTTTTAGAATAATAACATATTTTGATAAATTAAATAAAAATCATTTAGATTAAACTTCAAGAATGCCTATTGTATGTGAAACTGAGCGGAAATTAATGACGAAAGTTACTAATGTCCCTGCTTCCTTTGGCTCAAACCTATTCCAACCAACTGACACCACACGTTCAGTGAAAAGGAAACAAAAAAGTGTGTTTCGTATCAAAAAGTAAATCCATTTTACGTAGCGTTAGGTTATTAGGTATACGAGTAAATAAGAAATTTTCCACTAAATAACCCCTTGACGGAAAAGACTTTTTACTTTGTGTAGCTTAATATTAAAAAAAAGAAAAAAAGTAGCTGATGAAATATGCTTTCGTTTTAAATACAATACTCGAGCTGATTTTAGCTTTAATTGAAATGGATTTGGAAAAATAAATTAAGTGGTAATTCATAGACATTCCAAACAAGTTCAACTTATTAAAGAAAAAAAAGCTCACCTTCTGGTATTATATCTTTGTTTGAATCACTTTCTGATAAGCAATTTTTATGAAATTCCTTGTTTGCATTATTTTCCCTCGTAACCTAAAATCAGTAAAGCTCATAATTTTAGAAATATTAATTTAAAATATACTAAATATTAACATGTGAACTAGTTATTTGCTAAAATATTAATCATATTTTAATGCTTTGACTTGTTTCAATAATGAGTGTTCTGAAAATTCATTGGCATATGATTTATAACGTACGAAATAAATACGCGATTTTATAAAAAATCATGTAATTACAAAATAACAAATTACAAATATAAAGTTACAAAGTATAATATCGACTCTAATGAAAGAAGGAATAATTTGCGCTAACATTACGTCATGAAATAATGAATTAAACAAAAAACAGAGAGATACATCCTGAAGTGATACTCTCCTAATGTGATATTTAAATTAATGAGTTCAATCAGACTATAAGTCAAGCTTATTGAATTATTGTGATTATAAATATTTTAGCCACAATATGTAAACAAAAATATAAAAGGTAAATGCCCTTATTAATTTACTTAATAATGTTTATCTAGAACATAACCTAAAAACGATCAAATACTTGTTTTGAAATGATACAAACTATTATAGAATATTAATGTCTGACCTGTTTGAAAAATTACTTATATTGGTGGATGTATTTATTTAAATACTGTAAAACAAGTTGGTACTGGGGTAGGACTGAAACACGAAAGTATTCCTAAAGAAGAAGCTAAAAACTAACATTAATAAAACTGTGATATAAAATATGCAATAAAAATTAGAATATATTAAAGTAAAATAGTCGCCTTTTTAAGATTTTTAAGCATTTTCTTTTACTAAATAAATTAAATATTACTACAAGATATATTGTTAATAACTCCAAAACAAGTCAAGAATAATAAATCGATGAAAAACTATGGTTGTTTTCCGAAGTGAATACTTCTTTTAATGTAAATTGGTATTTAAAAAGCCTTCCAATGGCTGATCTAACACTAATAATGAATTATATAAATTAATGACAGGTTAGGTTAGGTTAGGTTACGTTAGGTTAGGTTAGGTTAGGTTAGGCTATATCTTAAGGAAATATCAAACTAATAACTTTACTAAATCAATAATAGTTGAAGGCTGTCCAAGTTCAAAAGACATTTTCACTTTCTTTTATGAATAAAAAAAAAAGATTAAAAAATCACTCAGAACGCATTATTTTATAGATTATTCTGGTAAAATCATCTAAAATAATTATATTTATTGTCTCATCTACAAATTCCAGTTTGACTGATAGTTAAAATGCAAATGTACAGGTAAATATGTAAGTAATTATAACTGATTTTCAAAATATCTACCAACTGATACAACTGTTATGCTCTAACCAAAAATGCCTATTTATTTGAAGGAAATTCACGCATTCGACATACTTTAATGTTTTTATAAATGTATTATCAATGTCATATTCTTTCAGTTGGGTATAAAAAAGGGCACCAGTCATTCCTCAGTCTCTAACATTTTTCCTATAATATGGGCATCGCCTTCATCGTTCCACACTAACAAATATTAATGATACGTAAGTGTATCACTACAATAAAATTAGTTTTCTCATACATTTTTCTATTGAACGTCACCAAAAAGTGTTATGCTAAAGCCATTAGTAGATATTATAAATACAATATACATTTATAAATCTATCAACATTTTATAATATATATAATAAAACAAAAGAAATCTTATATAAGTGTAAAATAGTCAGTATATACACTCAAATAAATAATTTTATTAACGCACAAACAATTTATTTTCATACCTTAAGTGGGGTTTTTGCAAATGAATTCCAGCAGGCGTCAATGATTTGTAAGTCTTTCCCACACAGGAATCTAAATATTATATCATATTGAAGCCAAAAGAAAAGTATTTTTTTAGTAACCAAGACAGGTACGCTGAAAAATAAGAGATATTTAAATATATTTAAGTTGGTTTACATTTTTTCATAATTCTTAAGTTATTTTAATATTTTGTAATTCAACATGATGAAATTAGTAATAAATGTCATATTTTCTGCCCAAATTATTTTGAAAACAACGATATATTATATCAGTGCGTACAAAAAACACACAACATTTCAAACATGTATATAAATGCCAAATATGAAGTAAAATTGTTTCGAAACACATTTCTAACTTCAAAAGTTCAATGGTAACAGATATTTTATAATTTCACCAGTTTATGCTATTGTTGTCATAGGTTATTGAAAGAATCATACGGATGTTTTAAAAATAAGGATTAAAATGTTTTAAAATCCCATAAGTTGGAATCGGCTACAATTTGAGTTCCACTTCTTAAAAGCGATAGTTATTTTAATATAGATTTTAAGCTATACATTTGTTTTTTAGGCGTGTAATTTTCAATCAATCACTGTAAAAATGTGGTATAACATTTTTCTTTACTCTTAGGGACTTTAAGACAATACATTACTTTATATTATAGATGTACAGTTATTAAATGTTATGCTTATTTATGTTTTGTTCATCAAACATATGCATGCAGATCACAATTACCTTTTCACGACTGATATCAGTTTGTTAAACTCCTCTGATGTAGTTACAAATTCCAACTCAGGTCCAAAAATTAAATCTGAAATTAAATTATGAGATTATGTTTCTATAATCCCCTTTGTATAGTTTGCTATAGGCTGATAGTGTTACTGCATAACATGACTTACTACATTAGGGTTAAAATACGTCAAAGACGTTAAAACGCTTCAATTTTAAAATATCATTCCTTATCTAAAGCTCTGCTGAATATTAAAATTCTTAGGGGCATTTTAAAACTAAATGTAAACATTCTTTCATACTATATATTTTTAATTCGTTATTGTATGAGTACAACCCTGTAAATCCACAAATGTATAAAACAAATATAGATTTCAATATCCTTATAGAAATATCTGTTATCTATTATGTTAAGTTTACCATCCAAATTTATCTTAATATAAAAAAGGAAATTAGAAAAAAGCGTATTCTCATATCAATGAGGGATAATATATTTCAACTTTAAGAGTCAATCAGTCAATCAATCAATAAAATAATCTTTATTCATTTTTGTACAAGTGTACATGAGTGGTGTCTAGCTTATTGAAAATACAATATTTAACAATTTACCTACTTTCTAAGCTTACTATAGTAGCCTACTGTAAATACTTTGTACGATATATTACAAAGGCATATATATTATAGGCATACGATATATTACCACTGTACGTGTATGGGAGGGCGGGTGGGAAATTACCACTGTACGTGTATGGGAGGGCGGGTGGGAAATTACCCTGTACGTGTATGGGGGAGGGGTGGGTGGGAAATTACCCTGTACGTGTATGGGGGAGGGGCGGGTGGGAATAGATGCTTTCAAAATAACATTTAGCTTAGTATTTGAAAAATGTCAACCAAATATACCATTATTTAAATGAAATATAAAAATATTAGGGACTGTATTAAAACTGTTACACAATTATGTGAAAAACTCATCAAGAGAATAAATTGATTTTTCTAAAATAAAAATCTTTAATTTCCTTTTGAAAATACTTAAGTTACCCTCCTCTTTTAAGTCAGTCGGCAGGTGGTTAAAAAACTTTATTCCAGCATAGGTTGGTTTTTTGGCATATAATTGTGAACTGTGTCTATCAAAAGCCAAAAGTTGTCTATTCCTGGTGTTATAATTATGTGAAGTTCCTAATGTAGTTAAATTATCTAAATTATTTTTGATATGAAGAATTAATTGAAAAATGTAAAGGCCATGCACGGTCAAGAACCCCAATTGGTAAAAATGCTCCTTCACCGATTCTTGATATCCTAGTTTTAAAATTGCTCTAATAGCTTTCTTTTGCGAAATTAAAATTTGATTAAGATTGCTGGCTGATGTTGCACCATACAAAAGCAACCCGAAAGAAATGTGTGACTCTACAAATGCATAGTAAACTTGTTTTAATGTTTCTATACTGCCAAATTTTGCCATCTGTCTCAAAGCATAGAGCCCGGAGGAAACTTTTGAAAGAACTCGGTTAACATGCTCATTCCAATTTAATTGCTTATCTATAGTTAGACCTAGAAATTTTGTACAATTTACTTCTTCTAACAGGTCAAGGTCCATAAAAATATTTATATCTTGACTATTGTCTTTTTTGGAACCGGAAAATTGAATATATTTAGTTTTTAATGGATTGGGAAGCAAATTAATATTTTGCAAATATTGTGAGATTTGAGACAGGTTTGTATACGAGTTAATTTCAATCTCAGATGTAGATTTTCCCACAATTTTTAGATTGAGATCATCTGCATAAAGGCACACCTTATTAGGAATATTAATAATTGAAGGAATACCTGTCAAATATACTAAAAATAAAAGAAGACCCAAAATAGACCCTTGGGGCACTCCATATTTAATTAGATTAAGTTTTGAAGTTGCTGAAGAACATTTAGACTCATTTACATAGGATATGTCTACAAATTGTTTTCTGCCAACTAAATAAGATTCAAACCAGTTAAGACCAACCTTTTTAACCTCAAGACTTGACAGTTTATTTATTAGTGTGGGATGAGATACACTATCAAACGCCTTGGTCATGTCCATGAAGACACCAGCAACCATTTCTTTTGAGTCAAGTGAATTTAAGACTGATTCGATAAAATCAATTCCCGCACTAACAACTGATTTGCCTTTTCTGAATCCAAATTGTTGGTTGTCTAGAATGAGGTTTTCCTCAAGATACTTTTGAAAGCTGCACAAACATTACTGACTCATAAATTTTGGCAAAAGAAGATATGAGTGATATTGGTCGATAGTTAGCTATTTCTTTTGGGTTCCCAGTTTTAAAGTAAGGTTTGACTTTTGAAATTTTTAATTTTTCAGGAAAAATACCTGTGATTAAAGATGAGTTAATTGCATGTAGCAATGGCTTAAGTAGAAATTTTCGGGCATTTTTTATTACCGTTATGGGTATCTCATCCCAACCGGAGGATAACTTAGTTTTAAGTTTCATAAGAATGTTGTCTAACTCCTCATAACAAATTTGTTTAGGAGTAAATGAAACTTCCAAGATGTCTGATTCATAACTTTGATATTTAAAATTGAAATGCTTTCTACATACTCTAGAAACAACATTCTTTTCAACTGCACTTGTAAAAAAACCATTAACATTTTGACATACCATGTTAGGATTATTTGTATCATCTGCCAATAGTTGGATTAAATTTACTTCTCTTTTATTTTTACTACCCACTTCGTTGTTAATTATTTGCCAGGTTGTTTTACATACATTGTTTGAATTTTTAACTAAGTCATCATAGTAACTGTTTTTGACCTCATGCACAATTTTATTGTAATCTTTTTTCATCAAATGCAGAACTTGCTTACAATTAGGGTCCCTATCAATTCTTGCTAATTTACTTAAAGTAGATAGATTATTTTTCTTTTCGACTATTTCTTTTGTGACCCAATTTCTTTTTGTTCTTAATCTACTTTTAACCTTTGGAAAGCACAAATCAAAATAATAATTAAAAATATTAAAATATACATCAAATTTTTCTTCTACATTAGCATTAAACACATCAACCCAGAGTTCCTTTTTCAACATGTTGTGAAATAGAGTAAAGGTGCATGGAGTGTTTAACTATACTACACTTTACTGCACTAACTTTCACATTCCAACCTTCCAGAACTATTCTCGACGACAGCTCCAGGACTTTTAGACTTACAGCGGTGCCTCATAAAAGTGCACCCCTCAGCCGAATAGTCAGTCTAATTAGTAATGTGAGTCCTTGGCCTGGAGGAAGGAACATTCCCCACCCACTAATGCATTATGGTTATGACTGTTATTGGTCATTATTACGTACGTGTATGTGTGGGTTGGTAGGTCATTACCACTATACAAGTGTATGTCTACTGTTGGGTGAGTTGGCCAATACCAACGTAGATTGTTTTCATGGTATGATTCACCCCCACCCTGTCTTTTCCCATCCTGCCCTTAACCGTCTTCTCACGGTAGAACCAACATGCACGATTTGTTCAAGAGACTTTACCAATGTTAAAATAAAACATTTTAAACCAGTTATACTTTAAATATAACATATTTCGTAGATTACAAATGTATTCTAAACAAATTTAATTATTTGTCTCTCCTCAATTTATAATGAAATTTTATTTATATTGATTGTTGTTGCACGTAATTAAAAAATATCTGTAACTTTTCAATGTCCCAAGTTCTTGTTGCTATCAAGTACTGGGTTATATAAAAAGAGTAAACCAAATATAAATTTAAATTATGAGAAAAACTAATATTGTTATCAAAAATGAAATATCGATAGGTTTAAGTCAAATGCCACATTGGAAAAGGCTACCTCCAAGAACAGTAGTTACTCCCTCTAAAGTCAATTAATTGTTATGATAAACATACGTTGTATTTTATGTAGACAAACCGAACCATACAAAAATTGTACACAAACTAAACTAAAGGTATTATAATTGATTACAATTAATTATTTTTTAGTAAGGGAAACTTACGACATATGCTTTGAAGGGAGGGAGCGATTATGAGCGGGAAAACATCAACAGGTCCTTGACCCTCGTACTCCACCAACCTGGAGACGAACTCCCGGCTGTTGCTGTTGAACCTTGGCATCATGAAGGTCAAGTTACGAGGGTGGAACACAGGGTCAAGAGCACGCCTTGTTATCTTCCAGATATTTGCTGAACAATATAATTGCTCAGTTAGTAGCATAATTTTTCCATATATACATTTTCTTATATAATTTGTTATTTTATATAAACTTTATCTTATATAAAGTTGGAATTTCAGCTTAACCATGACCTTGAAGCCATTCAATGGTGGTTTTGCAAAAATGATATGTTTTTGAGTACTCCTAAAACCAAATTCATAATTTTTAACCTTCGAGGAGAATTAAAATTTGATAATAAGATTATTTATAAGTGTATAGAATGTGTATGCAATAGAAATGTTTGTAATATAAAATGTCAAGAAATTACAAGTGAACCCTATATAAAATATTTAGGAATAGTCGTAGATAGTAACTTGAACTGGAAGCAGCATGTACTAGAATTAAGATCTAAGTTGAATAATGTTATACGTATATTTTATTTTCTACGAAATCTTTGTGACGGTAGTGTTTTAAGAATGTTATATTTTTCACTTGTTCATAGCAGACTTGAATACGGAATTACTTGTTGGGGGGGAACTTATTTTTCAAATTTAAAATCCCTTTACAATATTCAAAATAAGTTTATTAGAATCATATCCAAGAAAGCTAAAAGGGAACCGTCTTTTCCTTTATTCACGATTTTGAGAATTTTACCTTTGAGATATTTATACGTGTACAAGGTATTACAAGTTTTCTTCGTTAGAAGTAAGGGGCATAAAAATAATTTGTACAGATCTAAGTTGAGAAATGCCAGCGACCTGGATATTCCAAAACCAGCTACAACTTTTTTCACAAAATCTTTTGCATTTCTAGCACCTTATATGTTTAATCAACTGCCAATGGAAATTAAAAGCATCAGTAACTCTCACTTATTCGTTAAATTATTGAGAAGTTGGTTGCTTACAAAAAACACGGTTGAAGACATTTTAAATGTTCAATAATGTCTTTCAATTTTTCTTTGTATTTATTTTATTATTTTATATAGGCTCTGAGTCACATTAGTTTTACTTACAATTTATTTTATTGTATAGTACAGTACGCTTTTCGAAGCTCTTTTTTCTATGTTGGTATTTTTATTTTTAGCCACTTTTTGAATTTGTATCTCACCTAGACCTCCTATCAGGCTTATGCCTTGGAGGTTTTCCTTTTGTTTTCTCAAACGTAACTCATAACTGTGTAATTTCTTGTGTAGCAGGAATGATTGTAAATGTTGTTATATTTTTGTTATGTGTATAATTTTTGTAAAGTCAGAACTGGCATTTTCAAACCTGTTTTGTAAATATGTACCATATATGTAAGATGTTTTTGAGAAAATAAAGATTATTATTATTATTAATTTAGTTTAGTGGACTATGTATTTAGTACCATTAAGTAAGTTGTAACTTTTACATAATCCGTTAGATATACTTAATCATATAATGAAATGAAATCATATAAACTTAAATATCCAACTAATTTATATTCCTAAATTGTATATGTGTACACGAATATATTTGTTATTGTATAGTCAGTTACAAAAATTACAAAAATATTTCGCATATTTTTTTCACTGAAGAGCTTTGTGAGAAATAATATGGAGATTCACAATATTTATAACATCTTTATTGTAAACTAGCTCTACCCACCCACTTCGCCGGTCAAAATATTAAATTTGATCAATCGAAATGTGCAGCAAGAATTCAGTTTATACTGTATTTTGCCACTATTATTCAAATTATCTATATATATTATAATTTCTAAAGTACTTTTTTTTGTCGGTACGCCATAACTTCCTTATTTCTTCACCAATTTTCATAAATGAGGTGTCATTTTAAAGCTTTTTATACACACTACTTGATGAAAATATACAAATCTCTCATTTTCCAATAGTTATTTGGAAAAACGACCTATTATATCATTCTGCAAGTAATTTAAACTTGAAATGTTTATTTACATTATTCGATCAGCTGTAATATGTGAATTAAATAAATCAAAACAAACAAATATTTATTTCTCAAATCCGATTGATTTGTTTTTGCTACATTTACGACGACGAACAATACTTAGTCCAAACTCAAAGGTAAGTAGCACATAGATTCTTTAGCTTTTATATTACTTCTTTATTTACTATGTAGCCTTCATTTTGACAAACATACCAACCATTCTATGTTTATTTAAGAATTCCATCTTCAATCATAACCTATTATCTTTTTTTATTACAGGTTTCAATGTTACAACTGTACAATCTCAAAAAATTACTTTCCATTTGACCTGGCCACAATTATTTTTTACATTTCCTTTTGGGTCTCAGCTACAAATGATATCAAGTGCAATAGGACATCGCCGAGGCAGACCACCACGGAGAGGAAGGGCACAACCTCTAACCCGTGACTGGGCTAACAGAAGGAGATATGCTGGAGAAAGTGAAGAGCAACGTCAAGAATGACTTGAAAGGGATAGACTGGCACAACGGAATCGCAGGCAGAACAGGCTGCATGCACACCAACAACAGCGCCTGGAGAATAACTATGTGTCAATGCCTTACTTACAACAGCTAAATATGAACGTCACGTCAAGGTGACAGCTACAAAAACTGCCTAAAACTTATTGTTCTGCTCGGCTTTTCC
Source organism: Stictocephala bisonia (assembly GCA_035578905.1). Taxonomy (NCBI): domain Eukaryota; kingdom Metazoa; phylum Arthropoda; class Insecta; order Hemiptera; family Membracidae; genus Stictocephala; species Stictocephala bisonia. The sequence continues at coordinate 17,676 of JAQJVL010008036.1, forward strand.
CAAAAGACTATGAAGTGCAAACTCACTCGGTTGGTGAGATGGACAAAATATGTGTTCATTGTTCAGCAAAATTGTTTGCAGGTGAGATTGATGCGGATACAGAAACTATGTGCTGTCATGAAGGTAAGGTTAGTTTACCCCCTATTCAAGTTTGTGATGAGTTAAAAGCACTCATAAAGCAAAATAATGCTGATACAAAAAACTATCTTGAAAATATTAGACAATTTAACAATGCTCTAGCCTTTGCTTCGGTCCAAGTTAGCTCTGTTCACATTTCTGGTAGAGGGCCTTTTTGTTTTAAAGTACATGGAAAAATGTATCATACGATAGGAAGTTTATAACCTTCTCCAGGAGTTGCCCTATTTTATGCTGGCCTTTTCATATTAGATTTTGACACTGCCTTACAGCATCGTACCGACAATGAAGCGAATAGGAACTGTCGCAGAGAATTAATTTCTCGCCTGCAAGCAATGCTTGATAGGCACAACCCTTATGCTCAGTTGTTCAAATATCTCAAAGACCTAGACACCTCTGCACCAGAATTAATAATATAGTTCACGACAACCAATGCCTTCCATCCTGGAAGATCAAATGCACCTGCAGTTAGTGAAGTTGCTGCTGTTTTTGTCACAAATGATGGAACGCCTCCAGGTAAGGTTGACTTTGTCATGTACTCCAAAACAACTGGTGCACTTACCAAGATCTCATACTTAAATCCTCACTGTGATCCGTTATGCTACCCGTTGCTTTTCCCACTTGGTGATTCAGGTTGGACTACAGGTCTGCAGCATGTCTCAATTCATGCTACTGCCTCGCGGACAGCCACAACCCAGTTACAGTATTATTGTTATCGTTTGGCAGTGAGGGATTGTTTCAGTATATTGCATGCTTCAGGAAAATTATTCCAGCAATATATTGTAGACAGTTATGTAAAAGTGGAGGGTTCGAGGTTGGCATTTATCAGATCTCATCAAAAAGAGTTGCGGGCTGATACGTACAAAGGTTTAATGGACTACCTTCATGCTGATGCTCAACATAGAGGCTCGATTGCTGGAATTCCTGTAGGCCTTCCATCTACTCACATTGGCAGCCCCCGCAATATGCTTCAAAACTATCAAGACTCAATGACTATGGTTTCCCGATTTGGCAAACCAGATGTATTTGTAACAGTCACGTGTAATCCAAAATGGCCTGATATCACCTCTCAACTTAAGCCATACGAGAAAGTTGAACATAGACCTGACTTGGTAACAAGATTTTTTCACCTAAAATTACAAGCAATCTTTGATGATCTATTGAAAAAACATGTGTTTGGCGTAGTCATTGCCTATGTCGCGGTTGTTGAGTTTCAAAAAACGAGTCCTCATTGTCACATCTTGCTTATTTTGGCTGATGCAGATAAATTGCGTTCTCCAGAAGATGTAGACTCTTTGATCTGTGCTGAAATTCCCGATAAAGACACCAACCCCGGCCTTTTTAAAGTCATTCAAGAAAGTATGGTACACGGACCATGCGGTTATATCAACCAGAATAGCCCTTGCATGAAAGAGGGAACCTGTACCAAAGGTTTTCCTAAAGATTTTCAAAGTGAAACAAATATAAACGTCAATGGCTATCCAATTTATAGGAGACATGATGACGGCATTACAATGACTGTACGATCGCTTGATATTGATAATCGATGGATTGTGCCCTACAACAGATTGCTTGGTAGGAAATACGATGCTCACATTAATGTGGAACATTGCGCTTCAATTAAATCTGTCAAATATCTTTATAAATATGTGTACAAGGGTTATGACTGTGCTGCGTTACATGTGATCTCCAATGATGAAGGGCAACAATGCATCAACTTTGACGAAATCGATAACTTCTTGAGCTGCCGATATGTGAGCCCCTCCGAGGCGATGTGGTGCATACTTAAAAGGAAGCTTTTCCATCGATCTCACACCATCGAGTGACTCCCTGTCCATTTACCGGAGGGACAATTACTCTTCTTTCAAGCTGGAGAGGAAAATGACGTCAACTTTGAGCGTACCTCCAAACTTATGGGGTTATTTATATTGTGTCAAACCAATATTGCTGCACGCGCATACCTTTACCACGAGATTCCTGAACACTTCGTGTGGACCAACGGCCAATGGAACGTCCGCAAGAATAAGACCAAATGCATTGGACGAATTTTCACCGTAAGTCCCTCTGATATTGAACGCTATTATCTGCGAGTACTACTTCTGCACGTTAGAGGCCCACTGTCGTTTGAAGACATTCGGACGGTAGATGGAAATCTATGCAATTCCTTTCAAGAAGCTGCAGAAAAACTCCACCTGGTGGTCAACGACGCTGAGTGGAAAGATTGTCTGCTTGAAGCTGCCGGACACCAGATGCCAACTCATTGAGATGGCTTTTTGCAACAATCTGCATTTTCTGCTCTCCAGCTAACATACCGGAGCTCTGGGAGACTTTTAAGGTCGCACTTAGCGAAGATTTCCTAATGCAACACATGCCCATACAAGCTTACAACCTGACGCTGCAGCAGCTAGAAGAAATGTTTACTCAGCATGGTAGAAACTGTGAAGGTTTTCATCTGCCGATGCCAGTTGTTACCTTGGAACAAACTACAAAAACCCTCTACAACATACAAGAAGAGCAAGCAAATGGAACAACAGCTTACTGAAATCTAAATGATGAACAAAAGGCCATTACTGATGAGGTACTTCATTCAGTACGAAACAAAATTCCAAATTCTTACTTCATTGATGGTCCTGGAGGTTCTGGTAAAACCTTCGTCTACAAAACGCTATGCCATATTTTGCACGGAGAGAGCAAAGTTGTACTCCCTGTAGCGTGGACAGGAGTAGGGAAAAGATGGGTGAAATGCCGCCAAAAAAGGGGATTTCTGCGTCAAATTGACCTTTGGACCCACTTTTCTGGCCTCTGATTGGTCGAGAGCGGTCACGTGACCTTTCCAAGATGGCGACGCCCATTTCCCGCCAAATTTTCTAACCTCACTTTTCCTAACCTCAAATTTCCCGCCAAATTCCCAAATTTCCCACGCTTTTCCCGGAATTCCCCAAAATTCCCGATTTTCCCCCAAATTCCCGATTTTCCCGAAATTACCTTACTTTTTCCCCAATTTTCCCGATTTTCCTCCAAATTCCCAAATTTCCCTCCAAATTCCCACATCATACTATATGAAATTCACTGTTAACCTTGTTATACTATATAAAATACAGTCTTAACCTAACTTTTTCCATGTTATACTATATAAAATGCACTTTTTTGTCCAATATGGCATCTTTTTCCATGTTATACTATATAAAATTCACTTTTTTGTCCAATATGGCATCTTTTTCCATGTTAGACTATATAAAATGTACTTTTTTTGTCCAATATGGCATCTTTTTCCATGTTATACTATATAAAATTCACTTTTTTTGTCCAATATGGCATCTTTTTCCATGTTAGACTATATAAAATGTACTTTTTTGTCCAATATGGCATCTTTTTCCATGTTATACTATATAAAATTCACTTTTTTTGTCCAATATGGCATCTTTTTCCATGTTATACTATATAAAATGCACTTTTTTTGTCCAATATGGCGTCTTTTTCCATGTTATACTGTATAAAATTCACTTTTTTGTCCAATATGGCGTCTTTTTCCATGTTATACTATATAAAATGCACTTTTTT
>JAQJVL010008037.1:0-21345 GCA_035578905.1 Stictocephala bisonia
GGTATTTTACGAGTGTGAAACTGCCCAAAATTTCCATCCAGTAAAAGGGAAAAGGGTAATTATGAGGGAGAAAAGAGTATTTTTTGAGGGAATTACGGGAAATATGTTAAATCTTTATAAAATTCAAGTTTTATTCAGCAAATCTGTTTCCTACACATTAAGACAATTCAAAGGAAGTAAAAAAGCAAACATATACTATCCAATTTAAAGAATCATACAGCAAATTTCTTCAGGTGTGCTGTCAACAAACATAACCTCACTTTATTAAACACACTATCAAATTAGCCGCTTACTTAATCGCCTATTTCAAAGTGCTCTAAGTTCTAAAAACTTCGCCGACCAAACTTGTCACTCATGTTACGTTATACCCTCGGGTAGTACCTTTCATAATATAGTGCACTGGGTAGGCCCAGTTTAATTGTATAAGAGATATTTACTTGTAAACTTAGCGCGAATAACGGTCAGTCGCCAAAATCGCCTATTTCAAAGTGCTCTGTTCTAAAAACATCGGCGACCAAACTTGTCAATCATGGCACGTTGTACCCTCGGGCAGTACCTTTCATAATATAGTGCACTGGGTAGGCCCAGTTTAATTGTATAAGAGATATTTACTTGTAAACTTAGCGCGAATAACTGTCATTCGCTAAAATCACCTATTTCAAAGTGCTCTAAGTTCTAAAAACTTCGCCGACCAAACTTGTCACTCATGTTACGTTATACCCTCGGGTAGTACATTTTATAGTATAGTGCACTGGGTAGGCCCAGTTTAATTGTATAAGAGATATTTACTTGTAAACTTAGCGCGAATAACGGTCAGTCGCCAAAATCGCCTATTTCAAAGTGCTCTAAGTTCTAAATACTTCGGCGACCAAACTTGTCAATCATGGCACGTTGTACCCGCGGGCAGTACCTTTCATAATATAGTGCACTGGGTAGGCCCAGTTTAATTGTATAAGAGATATTTACTTGTAAACTTAGCGCGAATAACGGTCATTCGTTAAAATCACCTATTTCAAAGTGCTCTAAGTTCTAAAAACTTCGCCGACCAAACTTGTCAATCATGTTACGTTATACCCTCGGGTAGTACATTTCATAATATAGTGCACTGGGTAGGCCCAGTTTAATTGTATAAGAGATATTTACTTGTAAACTTAGCGCGAATAACGGTCAGTCGCCAAAATCGCCTATTTCAAAGTGCTCTAAGTTCTAAATACTTCGGCGACCAAACTTGTCAATCATGGCACGTTGTACCCTCGGGCAGTACCTTTCATAATATAGTGCACTGGGTATGCCCAGTTTAATTGTATAAGAGATATTTACTTGTAAACTTAGCGCGAATAACGGTCATTCGCTAAAATCACCTATTTCAAAGTGCTCTAAGTTCTAAAAACTTCGCCGACCAAACTTGTCACTCATGTTACGTTATACCCTCGGGTAGTACCTTTCATAATATAGTGCACTGGGTAGGCCCAGTTTAATTGTATAAGAGATATTTACTTGTAAACTTAGCGCGAATAACGGTCATTCGCTAAAATCACCTATTTCAAAGTGCTCTAAGTTCTAAAAACTTCGCCGACCAAACTTGTCACTCATGTTACGTTATACCCTCGGGTAGTACCTTTCATAATATAGTGCACTGGGTAGGCCCAGTTTAATTGTATAAGAGATATTTACTTGTAAACTTAGCGCGAATAACGGTCAGTCGCCAAAATCGCCTATTTCAAAGTGCTCTAAGTTCTAAAAACTTTGGCGACCAAACTTTTCAATCATGGCACGTTGTACCCTAGGGCAGTACCTTTCATAATATAGTGCACTGGGTAGGCCCAGTTTAATTGTATAAGAGATATTTACTTGTAAACTTAGCGCGAATAACGGTCATTCGCTAAAATCACCTATTTCAAAGTGCTCTAAGTTCTAAAAACTTCGCCGACCAAACTTGTCACTCATGTTACGTTATACCCTCGGGTAGTACCTTTCATAATATAGTGCACTGGGTAGGCCCAGTTTAATTGTATAAGAGATATTTACTTTTAAACTTAGCGCGAATAACGGTCAGTCGCTAAAATCGCCCATTTCAAAGTGCTCTAAGTTCTAAAAACTTCGGCGACCAAACTTGTCAATCATGTCACGTTGTACCCTCGGGGCAGTACCTTTCATAATATAGTGCACTGGGTAGGCCCAGTTTAATTGTATAAGAGATATTTACTTGTAAACTTAGCGCGAATAACGGTCAGTCGCTAAAATCGCCTATTTCAAAGTGCTCTAAGTTCTAAAAACTTCGGCGACCAAACTTTTCAATCATGTCACGTTGTACCCTCGGGCAGTACCTTTCATAATATAGTGCACTGGGTAGGCCCAGTCTAATTGTATAAGAGATATTTACTTGTAAACTTAGCGCGAATAACGGTCAGTCGCTAAAATCGCCTATTTCAAAGTGCTCTAAGTTCTAAAAACTTCGGCGACCAAACTTTTCAATCATGTCACGTTGTACCCTCGGGCAGTACCTTTCATAATATAGTGCACTGGGTAGGCCCTGTCTAATTGTATAAGAGATATTTACTTGTAAACTTAGCGCGAATAACGGTCAGTCGCTAAAATCGCCTATTTCAAAGTGCTCTAAGTTCTAAAAACTTCGGCGACCAAACTTTTCAATCATGGCACGTTGTACCCTCGGGCAGTACCTTTCATAATATAGTGCACTGGGTAGGCCCTGTCTAATTGTATAAGAGATATTTACTTGTAAACTTAGCGCGAATAACGGTCAGTCGCTAAAATCGCCTATTTCAAAGTGCTCTAAGTTCTAAAAACTTCGGCGACCAAACTTTTCAATCATGTCACGTTGTACCCTCGGGCAGTACCTTTCATAATATAGTGCACTGGGTAGGCCCAGTCTAATTTTATAAGAGATATTTACTTGTAAACTTAGCGCGAATAACGGTCAGTCGCTAAAATCGCCTATTTCAAAGTGCTCTAAGTTCTAAAAACTTCGGCGACCAAACTTTTCAATCATGTCACGTTGTACCCTCGGGCAGTACCTTTCATAATATAGTGCACTGGGTAGGCCCTGTCTAATTTTATAAGAGATATTTACTTGTAAACTTAGCGCGAATAACGGTCAGTCGCTAAAATCGCCTATTTCAAAGTGCTCTAAGTTCTAAAAACTTCGGCGACCAAACTTTTCAATCATGTCACGTTGTACCCTCGGGCAGTACCTTTCATAATATAGTGCACTGGGTAGGCCCTGTCTAATTTTATAAGAGATATTTACTTGTAAACTTAGCGCGAATAACGGTCAGTCGCTAAAATCGCCTATTTCAAAGTGCTCTAAGTTCTAAAAACTTCGGCGACCAAACTTTTCAATCATGTCACGTTGTACCCTCGGGCAGTACCTTTCATAATATAGTGCACTGGGTAGGCCCTGTCTAATTTTATAAGAGATATTTACTTGTAAACTTAGCGCGAATAACGGTCAGTCGCTAAAATCGCCTATTTCAAAGTGCTCTAAGTTCTAAAAACTTCGGCGACCAAACTTTTCAATCATGTCACGTTGTACCCTCGGGCAGTACCTTTCATAATATAGTGCACTGGGTAGGCCCTGTCTAATTGTATAAGAGATATTTACTTGTAAACTTAGCGCGAATAACGGTCAGTCGCTAAAATCGCCTATTTCAAAGTGCTCTAAGTTCTAAAAACTTCGGCGACCAAACTTTTCAATCATGTCACGTTGTACCCTCGGGCAGTACCTTTCATAATATAGTGCACTGGGTAGGCCCTGTCTAATTGTATAAGAGATATTTACTTGTAAACTTAGCGCGAATAACGGTCAGTCGCTAAAATCGCCTATTTCAAAGTGCTCTAAGTTCTAAAAACTTCGGCGACCAAACTTGTCAATCATGTCACGTTGTACCCTCGGGCAGTACCTTTCATAATATAGTGCACTGGGTAGGCCCAGTTTAATTGTATAAGAGATATTTACTTGTAAACTTAGCGCGAATAACGGTCAGTCGCTAAAATCGCCTATTTCAAAGTGCTCTAAGTTCTAAAAACTTCGGCGACCAAACTTGTCAATCATGTCACGTTGTACCCTCGGGCAGTACCTTTCATAATATAGTGCACTGGGTAGGCCCAGTTTAATTGTATAAGAGATATTTACTTGTAAACTTAGCGCGAATAACGGTCAGTCGCCAAAATCGCCTATTTCAAAGTGCTCTAAGTTCTAAATACTTAGGCGACCAAACTTGTCACTCATGTTACGTTATACCCTCGGGCAGTACCTTTCATAATATAGTGCACTGGGTAGGCCCAGTTTAATTGTATAAGAGATATTTACTTGTAAACTTAGCTCGAATAACGGTCAGTCGCTAAAATCACCTATTTCAAAGTGCTCTAAGTTCTAAAAACTTCCGCGAGCAAACTTGTTCAATCATGGCACGTTGTACCCTCGGGCAGTACCTTTCATAATATAGTGCACTGGGTAGGCCCTGTCTAATTTTATAAGAGATATTTACTTGTAAACTTAGCGCGAATAACGGTCAGTCGCTAAAATCGCCTATTTCAAAGTGCTCTAAGTTCTAAAAACTTCGGCGACCAAACTTTTCAATCATGTCACGTTGTACCCTCGGGCAGTACCTTTCATAATATAGTGCACTGGGTAGGCCCTGTCTAATTTTATAAGAGATATTTACTTGTAAACTTAGCGCGAATAACGGTCAGTCGCTAAAATCGCCTATTTCAAAGTGCTCTAAGTTCTAAAAACTTCGGCGACCAAACTTTTCAATCATGTCACGTTGTACCCTCGGGCAGTACCTTTCATAATATAGTGCACTGGGTAGGCCCTGTCTAATTTTATAAGAGATATTTACTTGTAAACTTAGCGCGAATAACGGTCAGTCGCTAAAATCGCCTATTTCAAAGTGCTCTAAGTTCTAAAAACTTCGGCGACCAAACTTTTCAATCATGTCACGTTGTACCCTCGGGCAGTACCTTTCATAATATAGTGCACTGGGTAGGCCCTGTCTAATTTTATAAGAGATATTTACTTGTAAACTTAGCGCGAATAACGGTCAGTCGCTAAAATCGCCTATTTCAAAGTGCTCTAAGTTCTAAAAACTTCGGCGACCAAACTTTTCAATCATGTCACGTTGTACCCTCGGGCAGTACCTTTCATAATATAGTGCACTGGGTAGGCCCTGTCTAATTTTATAAGAGATATTTACTTGTAAACTTAGCGCGAATAACGGTCAGTCGCTAAAATCGCCTATTTCAAAGTGCTCTAAGTTCTAAAAACTTCGGCGACCAAACTTTTCAATCATGTCACGTTGTACCCTCGGGCAGTACCTTTCATAATATAGTGCACTGGGTAGGCCCTGTCTAATTTTATAAGAGATATTTACTTGTAAACTTAGCGCGAATAACGGTCAGTCGCTAAAATCGCCTATTTCAAAGTGCTCTAAGTTCTAAAAACTTCGGCGACCAAACTTTTCAATCATGTCACGTTGTACCCTGGGGCAGTACCTTTCATAATATAGTGCACTGGGTAGGCCCTGTCTAATTTTATAAGATATATTTACTTGTAAACTTAGCGCGAATAACGGTCAGTCGCTAAAATCGCCTATTTCAAAGTGCTCTAAGTTCTAAAAACTTCGGCGACCAAACTTTTCAATCATGGCACGTTGTACCCTCGGGCAGTACCTTTCATAATATAGTCCACTGGGTAAGCCCAGTATAATTTTATAAGAGATATTTACTTGTAAACTTAGCGCGAATAACGGTCAGTCGCTAAAATCGTCGGTCGATACGGGTCCCGCTCGAACGGGTATTTTTGAGCATTGTGATCCGGATCTCTCGTTCACTAAGATGATCCGGGTCAAATGAACGGGTCGTGACCGAACGACACATCTCTATCAGGCAGTCCTTTTTGTGGAAGTGAAGGAGTAGGGTTGTGTTTCAGCACTTGGCGATACTTAAGTTCAGCAGCTTTTTTGCTTTAACGAAGCAAAGTTTATCCAGGAACAACCGTAAGGTAAGTTATTTGAATACTTCTTATTATAGATATATTATATTAGGCAGCTTAAAGCAGTAGCACTTTCTCAAAATTGCTTTGTAATTACTTTACAATAAATTAAATTATATATATTAAAATCAATCAATAACAAAAACGAAATGGCCATTACTAAAATGTACTTCAAAAGGTTATGTTTAGGTCTGACTCAAATACATACTCAGTGTTAAAATATTACAGATTATTGAGTAGCCAGTTAGAGAGTACGGGTTCGAGTTTTGTGTGGTGTGGTCCAAGCCATTTTGGGAGTCTATGACAAATAAATGTTGTATTTTAGTAAAATTACTGTTTCGGCCCGTTACACATACCTTTTGCTTACCTAACCTAACTCATCCTAATCGTATACATACTAAAATAAAATTGGCAATTTGCGTTAAATTCGAGTGCCTTGTCTCCGGGACGACCTGCCGGCCGTCCCTGCCGCAGAAATGTATGCAAATTTGTTTTTGGTTGCTATAGTTCGAATAAAATAACTTTGGCACTGGCGGAACGGCCACACGCCGCTGGTCTGAAATGACAAATCTCTGAGCTTTAACTTGCTCTCAAACGTTAAATAAGTAAGCAATATTTTCAAACTAATTGTATAGTGTCCACCATGTTATATTCGTAAGGGAAAATTATTCTGGAGATTTTTCTAGAGCTAATTTGCTTTTTAAAGTGATATTTGTATTTAAAAACACGTTTTTATGAGTGAAATTACGCGTGAGTCGTCTAACCTGTCACTGTTGCGAGAATAATAAAATAAAATAATGTCTTCTGGATGGATGACAGTTTGATTCATTGTGATTAGTTTGGTATAAGTCTCATTTAATAATTTTAACAGGTTAATGAGAAATTAATTTTTTTGTAAACCCTTGCAAACTCTGAAACGAAAAACGCTAGACAAAATTTCTTTGAGCAAACATTAACTGTGTTATTTATGTATTACTAAAATAATACTGTGGAAAAATAATGAAGAGTTGATGAAGTAAACTCATAGTTCGTTTACATCGAGGCTGTGTCGGACGCGTAAGGTATACTCTGCTCAAAGGAAAGTGTAGACTGAATATTCAGCCCAAGCGTAAAACGAATTCCGATCGACGATATTTCCAGATAAGAAATGTTTCTCCAGTAATAAATAAGGTAAGTTAGTTGACTTTTGACTGTGGTGTGTTCGTGTTCAATTCTTTATCGATTTAACAGTGCTTAGTATACGCGTAGTATAACCACTAGTTTATTTTGATTACAGTTATTTAGTTTTAGTGATATTATAATTTTTTTATTTAGATGTGACAATAATGCTATAGGATTCAGTGTATATATAATTATCATTATTTATTGCAATTCTAATATTTAGGCTCTTTCAAATTTTAGGTAATGTTCTATTGGTAATTAACAAGATTTGTTTGCAATGGAAGAGGCCAGAGCTGAGCCAGTGACTGTATATTGTGCGTGTGGTATCACCGCCGCCTTGTTGACAATCTAGTTTTGAAAACTCCTGAATCTTTCTTCCTAGTTGAAAAAAATTCAATTTAATACGAGAGTAATATTTTAGTGTCACTTAAATAACACAATTAATTTAGGTTTAAAAAGATTTTGTCTAGCGTTTGTCATTACCGAGTTTGCAAAGGTTTACAAAAAAATTAATTTCTCACTAACCTGTTAAAATTATTAAATGAGACTTATACCAAACTAATCACAATGAATCAAACTGTCATCCATCCACAAGACATTATTTTATTATTATTATTCTCGCAACAGTGACAGGTTAAAAACGACTCACGCCTAATTTCACTCATAAAAACGTATTTTTAATCACAAATATCAATATAAAAAGCAAATTAGCTCTAGAAAAATCTCCAGCATAATTTTTCCTTAAAGAATATAAAATGGTGTACACTATACAATTAGTTTGAAAATTATTGCTTACTTATTTTAAGTTTGACAGCAAATTAAAGCTCAGAGTTTTGTCATTTCAGACCAGTGGCGCGAGGCCGTTCCGCCAGTACCAAAGTTATTTTATTCGGACTATAGTCGTAGCTTCTATTAACTTTGTGCCATAACATAAGTGATTTGACGCTAACGTAGTTTACCGCGATATCTTACATGAGTTATGTACATAAACTGACTGCGACCTATACTTCGAATATGATTTTACTAGTTTTATCGCTTTACTATCAAATCCTAGTACTTTGAGTTTTAAAATAAGCGTGTAATGACGACCGTGGAAGCCTATCCATGAAAATTTGAATATATATTGAAATGAAATTGTGACACTTGAATTTTGTTTAAAACGTATGATTAATATATTCCCAGCCGAAATAAAATTACATCTATTAATTACTTTGTTGTGGAGATATTTTGTGAGAATTAAGGAATGCGAACACCGAGAGGGTATCTGCGTCGCCGCGATAAGATATGACAACATTTAGATTTCAGTTGAACTGCTGTTTTGGAATTTCACTTCTTGTTCCCTGTGTAACGTCCTTCCTATTTTCTTTGTTATTGTTCAAACTGCCACATTTTGACAACGTTAGATGAACCGTTTTTATAATATTTATGCCTTACCGAATTTTTTTTCCTCTCGTCGTCGGGAATTTCCACCCCGTTCATCATATGGTGACAGTTCTAGGAACAGTTAAAGACCCAGTACCAGATCTCAACCTATGTCCTATTCCCACACTCGGTTTCCTTTGTCCGGTGTCCTTTAGCCGACAGTCAGGTCAGTGGTGTCATAAATCTGTTAGAGTATTATTGAAGGGATGAAGTTTGCCAACCCTGGGAGTGTACTGGAGAGTACAAATCTTATTTGTCAGGAAGAATATGGAATTGTTATATATTTCTATTTACTGTATATAAGTGATGGTTATATTTGATTTCACAGTTTAATTTCCAACTATATATATTTTTATTTGAGACAATAACGCGTTACGAGACCTGGGCATCTGACACCTTGGCTAAATGTCGCTCGTATTATATGTTAATTGAGGAATATAATGTTATTATTATATTTTAAGTAAGCCTCTCTTATGTCCTCAGAAAACAACCTTCAAACGCAGGTGCATATCACTTCTTCACCTACAGTAATGAATTTGAATCTATATTGAAGACAAATTTTGACGCTAGAACTTTGTTTCTTACTTATATATTTCAATTTCGCACTACACGTGAACTCGTAATGCACATTTTGTTACATTTCTAGAAAGAAAACATAGGAGCACATAAATTAAATTTGCTTTCAGATAGGCACTAAAATAGTACAGAAATAAAAATTACTTAGTTTGTTGATATTTCACAAGTGCACTTCAAGTTCACACAGCCAGAGGCAACCCCTCCCCCTAGATATTGCCAGTACTTTTAAGGTTTTTGTTTACTGGGACACCCTTCCTTCCTTATCTCTTATCGCCGTGACGGATAGCTATCCTGTGGCTACATTCTTTACAATCCATTGCGACACAATAATGATATCCTGGCTTTAATTTTCACTGAAAAATGCTGCAAAATCATTTGCGAGATATAGAGTTAAATATAAACAACACTAATTAGGAATAGTGATTCAATATTCAAGTGAAATACAGTACATATAAATGAAAGTCATAAAACTATAATTATTTTTTTAAATATATATATTTATTAATGTTACAGCATTAGTGAACACAGTGTTTCGGTTTATGAAATAAATGTATGGTTTTTATCTATAAACTCAGCTAAATTAAAAAACTAATTTTTTCCTATGACTAATTCAAAAAATTAGTTGAACGGTGTAATTGAAGAAAATGCTTTATATTCTGTAAAGTTTCGGAAGAGCGCTGGGCCGCGAGGCTACCTGCCGGCTGACCCTATCCATCCCTTGTCAACCGTCCTCGACCGCTTCGCCGGACTATTAGTCACCTACAAGGTAATTAAAAATTGAAAAATACTATTCTTTATTTAAAAAAATATCAATGAAATTTTAGTTTTATTGAAAGGAGAATAAAAAATACTTAAAACTGATACCAAACACGAAACACTTTTATTTAAAAACTAACTGTATAGTGTTTAATATATTACAGATCAATGATTAATATATAGTTGACCTATTATTTACATAAATGAAACTAGATTTATTTGAAAATATAGTATTTACAAATACAAAAAAATTTTACTTATTTAGAGCATATTTAGAATAAAAAGTGAACAAAATTTATTGCATGCTATTTACAAAACATTATTTAACATAATTAACGAAAATATTGACAGGTTATGTCAAGCTTACAGTCTTTACAGAATGCCGACTCCTAAGTCGTCATCTTCGTTGTTTGTGCTGATGTCGGTGTCATCCTTTGAGTCTCCTGAAGCCAATCATATCATAAGTTCTTGAACACTAATATCCTGAAGTCCATCATTTACCCAATCACTGTCAATGTCCTTCTTGACATGTTCGACGTATTTTTTCCACAAACTTGGTTCAACATTGTTTACTGCTTCCATGAATAATTGTTCTATGTCGTTTAACCTAAACGTGGTGTTGTGCCAATGACTACAGATCTGTAGTCATTGGTTGTGCTCTCTCACATATTTTTTTAGGTAAGCCTAAACCATTTCTATCGGGTTATAATGACAGTGATACTGAGGAAGTCTTATCACTTTGAATCCTTGTTGGACAGCTTTTTCATCAATCACATATATTATCAACTGTGGTTTGTGTACCTTGACAAAACCATAAAGTTCAGATTTTAACATCTCCTCTCCACAAATAACTCCTCGTGATCTTAACCACGTAATCATCTCACATTTTCTTGAGCTATATGTTGGAAAAATGTTTTTTATCCGCGAATGGTACGGTGCGTTATTGACGCTTGATTTTTAAATTAAATTGTTTCGTGTTTGGTATCAATTTCCTTTATTTTGTATTCTCCTTTCAATAAAACTAAAATTTTATTGATATTTTGTAAATAAAGAAAAATATTTTTCAATTTTTAATTACCCAGTAGATGACTAATAGTCGGGCGAAGCGGTCGAGGACGGTTGACAAGGGATGGATAGGGTCAGACGACAGGTAGCCTCGGGGCCCAGCGCTCTTCCGAAACTTTACAGAATATAAAACTATGAGAACTTATGACACTAAACAATGCAGCATTTAAAATTACCGGCAGGAATATATGCGAATTTGTTTTGTCTGGCTAGTCATAGATCCTATTACCATTGAGCCATAATATATTATTGCCACCATAAGTGATTTGCCCCGAACGTAGTTTTTCCGCGATATCTCGAGAACCCGGTTCCTTTTTTCCAAATAAGACAAACATTATTAAAACTAGTAATATCATTAAAAAAAGGCATATGTTATAACGTACAATTAATTGAGGAAAACAATGGTATTATTACATTTTTTGTAAGCCTCTCTTATGTCCTCAGAAAACAACCTTCAAACTCAGGTGCATTTAACTTCTTCACCTACAGTAATGAATTTGAATCTATATTGAAGACAAATTGTGACGCTAGAACTTTGTTTCTGACATATGATTAATATATATATATATATACACCCCCATATATTTTTTATAAACGCATTATGTATTTTTTCCTAAAATAAGTTGAAGTAATTTGGTCAGTTATTTCAAGTAAAATTTTTAAAATATTAAAGTTTAATTTTTTTATGGGTTATAATGTCATTTAATCGGAATTTAATCTGAGATTTACGTTTGTTTTAACTAGTAGATATAAAAATAATTATAAATAAATTTTTTACTTATGCAATACTTTACCAATATAAAATCGCTATATTGCAGGTTGTTTCACATATAATCTGACGGCTGATATCCAGTTGCACCGGCGGTCAAAGGAATTTCCACGGGTCAAAACATTCCTCCGTCCGAAAAGTGTCCAGATGCACCGGTGGTCAAAATCTACCCACCTCACTTATCCCCGCTGCAAATTCCTTCGACCGCCGGAGCCGGTGCAATTGGAAGGCCCCTTCCTTCCCCACCCCACTACATTTCTTCAAACATAGTTTATAAGTGTTTAACAATTTCGCAATGGAATATTCTATCAAACACTTGCCGATGTTTCGTGGCACATACTAATGGTAGACCATAGCAGGTTCTAACTAATAAATATGGTAACTATGTATTTAATGTTTAATTTTGTGTTTATCCGTGGCAACACTAACATCTAACCTAACCTAACCTAACCTAACCTAACCTAACCTAACCGACTCATGACTCATGTCATAACAAAGGGTGTGGAATTTGGCACGGTCAGCTTGGGGTTACTGTACTAGGAATCCGGCCTGGTTGGACTTTCCCGGCTCATGTCATAAACAAGGGCCTCTGGTGCAATTGGAACACCCCCCAAAAGGGGCTCCGGTGCAACTGGACACATCAGTTTGGGGCCGATCCCTGACCCCGGTGCAATTGGAAATCTCCCAATCTGACCTGGACTGAGGCGTCCCATTGAATTTTTAAACTTCGTACATTACGGACAGATAAGTATATTTAGTTCATAAGTTTAAGAGCATATTTATGAGATACTTATAATTTAAGTTATATATATATTGTAATATTTCTTTATTATAAATATTGTAATATAATTTTATAGTTATAGTTGTATAGTTATAGTTTTATAATATAGTTTTATAAATACATTTTTATTTATATTTGACATTTACATATTTATTTGAAAGAATTAGTAAAAAAAAAGGGAATATACTGATATATACAGCCATGGAAAATTCAAAAGAAAAAAATTATAGAAATATACATAATAGATTGTGGAAAAAGTTAACTGTAGAAGAAAAAGTTAAAAAAATTGCTGATATTATAATTGACTGTAATATTTCTGTAGATAAAATTAGTCTCACAGTATGCAGAACTACAGATATTACATATATTTTGCCTGCTTTCAATTTCAGTGACACGCCAAAGTCAAGAAAAATAATTATTTGTTTTTTCAAACGTCACATTCACTTGATCACTCATAAAGTAAATAGTTTGAAGTGTAATGCACAGTCTTATGACAATACTGTCAAGTTGATTGAGGAAGATATTGTAAAACAGTTTGATGAGGATATTGTCAAACAGTGTAAAGAAACAGTTGTTTGTCAAACTAATGTTACTGATCAACATCAAACTGAACTTACATTACCATTTTTTGGTAATTCTTATAAATCAACAGAAAATAATTTGTTAACTACACCAGGCAATGATGATTTATATAATGAACAAGGGAATCTGCATTCTAGTACCTTATCATTGGGAACACCCACATTTTGTAGTCCTGATGAGGTTGGAGTAACATTTAATTTTTCCATGCAACATGAGACAGAAGTGCAGAAACAGTCAAATAAAAAGAGGTCTTTCAAAAAGACGTCATTGTTAATTGGTGAGTTCAACATTAACTATGCCCTTTGGACCTCTATGGTAAATGATGTTGGAAAACTGATTACACAGGTATATCCTAAGGTTATAGCTGATTTCTTTTACCCTATAAGCCAAGGTTGTGTTGTACAAATGCAAGGTGTTTATTACAATAGAAACCCAAAAAAGTTGTTGGTTTTGTACATTTTAGCTTACTGTAAACATAACTCTGATACATCGTTTAAGCTCTGTGTCTATCCAGACTTTAATAAGTCAGGGGTCTTTGTTAAGGTGTATAGTAATGCAGCATCATGCATTCATCCTGCGAAAATGACCAGAGAACTCAGTGGAACTTATAGAGCTAATGTTCAAAAGGAATTGATAACAAGCAGCCCTAAACTTGTCAGAGCGAATGCTATTCTAAATTGTGATGTTGATGGTGTTAAAGTCAATAATCTGCAAGGTGCAAAATCAAATACGGTTTTTCGCAAAGCTAAGTCAGAAGCACTTGCTGCAGATGATTTACATAAAGACCCTCTTACAGATTTATTTTTAATGAGGGAGGAACAAACAGATGATAAATCAAGATATGTGCAATATGTAGGTCACCCTTTTGAAGTGATAATTTTCAGTCATGACATTTTAAATCTTTTATTAATAGCAAGGGAGAGAGCTAATAAACATAAGCAAGACTTTATCTTGCATATAGATGCTACTGGTACAGTTGTAAGGAAGATACCACAATGCGAGGGTAAGCGTGTGTTGTATTATGCAATAGTATTTAGACTCAGTGGTCTTGTGTTGCCAGCATCTGAGTTTTTAACATGTAACCATTCTGCAGACTCTATAGCAATTTGGCTTTTAAAATTAAGAATGTTCATAAAACAAAATGGAAAATGGCCTATATGCACAAGAGTTGTATGTGATTTTAGTTGGGCTATGATAATAGCTGTTATGTTGTCTTGGAATCGAATGACAGTGTTACAATACTTGAATATTGCTTATGACATAGTCAATGGTAACAACACAACACAACCAACAGTAACTGTAAATATATGTATTTGTCACTTCACTAAAATATGTGTACAAGATGTAAAAGTAGCTTGTGCAAACTTGAACAGCGAAGCCAAATATAAAGTTAAACAACTGTTTATGCAGATAATGTGCACATTATGTACATGTAATATCTACAAAGAAATTAGGTTGCTAATTAAATATGCTTTGATTGTTCTATTAAGAACTCACAATAGTGATGGGGTTGTTGACTGTTACTTAGGAAAATTGAAATCCTTGCTAAAACATTCGCTTACAGAAAATGAGTGTTTTAATGACAACAACTTAAATGAGGATAACACAATAGATATTAATGATCAAGCACCTTTTGGGGCTCAGTACAAGGAAAGCCCTTTTTATAGAGATATATTAGATATACGAAATAATGTTGAGAGAACATATATGGTTAATGACAAAATGCACGAATTAAATTATGAACATGATGAAAAAAGTGAACTGTTATTTGTAACAAAAAATGAATTTCATTGCCCAGCATTAGCCAAAAAATTAGTTGATAAATATGCTCCTTACTTACCTCTTTGGTCAGGAGTATTACTGAATGGTAATAAAAAAAATATTGTTCCAAGACTTAGTAATGCCCCTGTTGAAAATTGGTTTGGACAGGTGAAAAATATTATTCTTGATGGCCAAAGAAATCTCAGGCCGAACCGATTCATTCGAAAAGTAAGACATGTTGTAATGGCACAACATAAAGAAATAATGTTAAATATGCCAAATGAAGGCTGTTCTCGTGGTAAAAACAAGAGAATCAATGTAAAAAAATGTCTTTCATTGAAAAGAAATAGTTCTAATAAAAAACCTGTGTGTAAGAAATTAAAAGACAGCCATTTAAATTTAGACTTACATGTATTTAGTGATAGTAATGATGAAATTGAGGAAAGTTGGTCAAAACCATCTTTAAAAAAACACACTTACTTTGACTCAAAATACATACAAACTGTTGTAAAAGACCTCTTTACAATGCCGGAAAACGCTGTTGCCCTTATCAAAAGTAAAATCTTGCATAACAAATTGATTGAAGATCCAAACTATTATGTAACTATAAAAGAACATCCTAGTTATGTTGTTTGTTGCATTACTGCTCCTTCTGGTTCAAAAATGTATGTAAATATAGATGAAATTAGTATCTTGTCAAGTAAAGAGTGGTTTACAACTGACATTATAACACCTGTATCATTCATGCTACAAAAACAATACCAAGATAAAGGTTGTGCAATATTTCATGATAATATTGCTACAGATGCTCTTGTAAAAGGTATAAAATTAAATACTGAGTCATGGATTTTCAATTATACAATTTTAAATAGTGATACAAAACACATATTCTTTCCAGTTAATGTATCTGGAATTCATTGGGTTTTATGCTATGCGAATGTTGAAAAAAAAGAGTTTGCATATCTTGATCCTCAACAAAGGAATGTTTGTAATTTAAAAATTCAATCAACTATCGCAAAACTAAACTCATTCTTATCTGAATTTAAAAATATTTGTATCCCACTAGGTGAATGGAAAGTTTTACATATTGACCATCCTATTCAATCTGATGGCTACAATTGTGGAGCTTATATATTGTACTTTATTGAACAGCTTATGTTAAGTAACAAAATTAATCTATGTTTTAATCCCAATGAATATAGACATTATCTGTTTAAAGCACTTTTAAATAGTTCTGAAGATATGACTAACATATGTCTATCTTGTAGACGTCCATTTGCCTCACAAATTCCTAAAACTAAAGATGATGAAAGTGTCGCATGTACATCATGCGATCGTTGGTATCATGTTCACAAAAATTGTTTACCAAAAGATGTTCCAAAAGATACACAAACACTAACAGATCCAAGCATAACAGTATACTGCAAACTGTGCCGTTTATACTACAAGAATTATTGTATTCATATGTAAGTAAGACGGTATGCATATTGTGAAGTTGTATTTATTTATTACGTTTAGGGGCATTTTACAAAACCCCCCTCCCCAAGGGGTTATGTAATTTAGGGACGGCCCTTAACATTACAGTGTGAACTATTACAAAAGTTAAAAAGCGCATACACATCAGTGTATTGCAGCATGAAAAGCGCATACACAACAGTGTATTGCAGCATAAAAAGCGCATACACATCAGTGTATTGCAGCATTAAAAGCGCATACACAACAGTGTATTGCAGCATAAAAAGCGCATACACATCAGTGTATTGCAGCATTAAAAGCGCATACACAACAGTGTATTGCAGCATAAAAAGCGCATACACTACAGTGTATTGCAGCATAAAAAGCGCATACACATCAGTGTATTGCAGCATGAAAAGCGCATACACAACAGTGTATTTCAGCATAAAATGCGCATACACAACAGTGTATTGCAGCATAAAAAGCGCATACACATCAGTGTATTGCAGCATGAAAAGCGCATACACAACAGTGTATTGCAGCATAAAAAGCGCATACACATCAGTGTATTGCAGCTAAAAAAAAAAAAAATGGGAGGTAATGTTGTTCGCGTCCGTGTAACTGTTAAAAGTTATGCACGTGCCTCCCGGGTTATGCTAAATGAACAACGTGGAACTTTTAACTAATGTTTTTTTGTTTCCAGTCACAAATAATGCAATAAAACTACATACGACAGGATTCTACTATGGTCCGGGTAAGACATTCAGACAACTGCTATTATGTTACTACCTCATATCATTTATTTTATTTAAAGGCATGAAAGGACTCAACGCTCAGGTAAAATATATTTCTCTAAAAGACAATATATACTAAGATTTTAAAAGCTTGTATATAAATATATAGAATATGTTATTAATATAAACAAGGAATGTATAGAGACTCATTAATTTATCAGTGGATATCTCTTACAAACTTAAATGGGGCCTACCCATAAGTTTACAAGTAAATATCTCTTATACAATTAAACTTGGCCTATCCAGTGCACTATATTATGAAAGGTACTGCCCCAGGGTACAACGTGCCATGATTGAAAAGTTTAGTCGCCGAAGTTTTTAGAACTTAGAGCACTTTGAAATAGGCGATTTTAGCGACTGACCGTTATACGCGCTAAGTTTACAAGTAAATATATCTTATAAAATTAGACAGGGCCTACCCAGTGCACTATATTATGAAAGGTACTGCCCCAGGGTACAACGTGACATGATTGAAAAGTTTGGTTGCCGAAGTTTTTAGAACTTAGAGCACTTTAAAATAGGCGATTTTAGCGACTGACCGTTATTCGCGCTAAGTTTACAAGTAAATATCTCCTATAAAATTAGACAGGGCCTACCCAGTGCACTATATTATGAAAGGTACTGCCCCAGGGTACAACGTGACATGATTGAAAAGTTTGGTCGCCGAAGTTTTTAGAACTTAGAGCACTTTGAAATAGGCGATTTTAGCGACTGACCGTTATTCGCGCTAAGTTTACAAGTAAATATCTCTTATAGAATTAGACAGGGCCTACCCAGTGTACTATATTATGAAAGGTACTGCCCGAGGGTACAACGTGACATGATTGAAAAGTTTGGTCGCCGAAGTTTTTAGAACTTAGAGCACTTTGAAATAGGCGATTTTAGCGACTGACCGTTATTCGCGCTAAGTTTACAAGTAAATATCTCTTATAAAATGATACAGGGCCTATCCAGTGCACTATATTATGAAAGGTACTGCCTGAGGGTACAACGTGCCATGATTGAAAAGTTTGGTCGCCGAAGTTTTTAGAACTTAGAGCACTTTGAAATAGGCGATTTTAGCGACTGACTGTTATACGCGCTAAGTTTACAAGTAAATATATCTTATAAAATTAGACAGGGCCTACCCAGTGCACTATATTATGAAAGGTACTGCCCGAGGGTACAACGTGCCATGATTGAAAAGTTTGGTCGCCGAAGTTTTTAGAATTTAGAGCACTTTGAAATAGGTGATTTTAGCGACTGACCGTTATTCGCGCTAAGTTTACAAGTAAATATCTCTTATAGAATTAGACAGGGCCTACCCAGTGTACTATATTATGAAAGGTACTGCCCGAGGGTACAACGTGACATGATTGAAAAGTTTGGTCGCCGAAGTTTTTAGAACTTAGAGCACTTTGAAATAGGCGATTTTAGCGACTGACCGTTATTCGCGCTAAGTTTACAAGTAAATATCTCTTATAGAATTAGACAGGGCCTACCCAGTGTACTATATTATGAAAGGTACTGCCCGAGGGTACAACGTGACATGATTGAAAAGTTTGGTCGCCGAAGTTTTTAGAACTTAGAGCACTTTGAAATAGGCGATTTTAGCGACTGACCGTTATTCGCGCTAAGTTTACAAGTAAATATCTCTTATAAAATGATACAGGGCCTACCCAGTGCACTATATTATGAAAGGTACTGCCTGAGGGTACAACGTGCCATGATTGAAAAGTTTGGTCGCCGAAGTTTTTAGAACTTACAGCACTTTGAAATAGGCGATTTTAGCGACTGACCGTTATTCGCGCTAAGTTTACAAGTAAATATATCTTGTAAAATTAGACAGGGCCTACCCAGTGCACTATATTATGAAAGGTACTGCCCCAGGGTACAACGTGACATGATTGAAAAGTTTGGTCGCCGAAGTTTTTAGAACTTAGAGCACTTTGAAATAGGCGATTTTAGCGACTGACCGTTATTAGCGCTAAGTTTACAAGTAAATATCTCTTATTAAATGATACAGGGCCTACCCAGTGCACTATATTATGAAAGGTACTGCCCGAGGGTACAACTTGCCATGATTGAAAAGTTTGGTCGCCGAAGTTTTTAGAATTTAGAGCACTTTGAAATAGGTGATTTTAGCGACTGACCGTTATTCGCGCTAAGTTTACAAGTAAATATCTCTTATAGAATTAGACAGGGCCTACCCAGTGTACTATATTATGAAAGGTACTGCCCGAGGGTACAACGTGACATGATTGAAAAGTTTGGTCGCCGAAGTTTTTAGAACTTAGAGCACTTTGAAATAGGCGATTTTAGCGACTGACCGTTATTCGCGCTAAGTTTACAAGTAAATATCTCTTATAAAATTAGACAGGGCCTACCCAGTGTACTATATTATGAAAGGTACTGCCCGAGGGTACAACGTGACATGATTGAAAAGTTTGGTCGCCGAAGTTTTTAGAACTTAGAGCACTTTGAAATAGGCGATTTTAGCGACTGACCGTTATTCGCGCTAAGTTTACAAGTAAATATCTCTTATAAAATTAGACAGGGCCTACCCAGTGCACTATATTATGAAAGGTACTGCCCCAGGGTACATCGGGACATGATTGAAAAGTTGGTCGCCGAAGTTTTTAGAACTTAGAGCACTTTGAAATAGGCGATTTTAGCGACTGACCGTTATTCGCGCTAAGTTTACAAGTAAATATCTCTTATAGAATTAGACAGGGCCTACCCAGTGTACTATATTATGAAAGGTACTGCCCGAGGGTACAACGTGACATGATTGAAAAGTTTGGTCGCCGAAGTTTTTAGAACTTAGAGCACTTTGAAATAGGCGATTTTAGCGACTGACCGTTATTCGCGCTAAGTTTACAAGTAAATATCTCTTATAAAATGATACAGGGCCTACCCAGTGCACTATATTATGAAAGGTACTGCCTGAGGGTACAACGTGCCATGATTGAAAAGTTTGGTCGCCGAAGTTTTTAGAACTTAGAGCACTTTGAAATAGGCGATTTTAGCGACTGACCATTATTCGCGCTAAGTTTACAAGTAAATATATCTTATAAAATTATACAGGTTCTACCCAGTGCACTATATTATGAAAGGTACTGCCCGAGGGTACAACGTGCCATGATTGAAAAGTTTGGTCGCCGAAGTTTTTAGAACTTAGAGCACTTTGAAATAGGTGATTTTAGCGACTGACCGTTATTCGCGCTAAGTTTACAAGTAATTATATCTTATAAAATTAGACAGGGCCTACCCAGTGCACTATATTATGAAAGGTACTGCCCGAGGGTACAACGTGACATGATTGAAAAGTTTGGTCGCCGAAGTTTTTAGAACTTAGAGCACTTTGAAATAGGCGATTTTAGCGACTGACCGTTATTCGCGCTAAGTTTACAAGTAAATATCTCTTATAAAATGATACAGGGCCTACCCAGTGCACTATATTATGAAAGGTACTGCCTGAGGGTACAACGTGCCATGATTGAAAAGTTTGGTCGCCGAAGTTTTTAGAACTTAGAGCACTTTTGAAATAGGCGATTAAGTAAGTGGCTAATTTGATAGTGTGTTTAATAAAGTGAGGTTATGTTTGTTGACAGCACACCTGATGAAACTTGCTGTATTATTCTTTAAATTGGATAATATATGTTTGCTTTTTTTAGTTCCTTCGAATTGTCTTAATGTGTAGGAAACAGTTTTGCTCAATAAAACTGGAATTTTAGAAAGATTTAACAATTTTCCCGTAATTCCCTCAAAAAATACCCTTTTCTCCCTCATAATTACCCTTTTCCCTTTTACTGGATGGAAATCCTGGGCAGTTTCACACCGATCTTTCTTGCCACCTCTGAAAATACGATTTCATGTTGAAAAAGTGGGTGAAATATGAGTTTACATCTTTTGAGGACATTGATTTCATCCGTGGAATACTCGTTTTTTACCGAAAAATCGAAAAACCAGTTTTTTAATCTGATAAAAATAACTTTTTTAAAAATCTATTTTCGAGTACTTTTTTCATTTCTCTTTTTTTCTGCTAAACACACATATATAACTGGTTTTGTAGTAAAATTATTTTTCAGCTCGAAAAATGCATTTTTTACTGACAACCTAACTTATTCTAATTGTCTATTTTCTCATCAAATTTGTGTTAAATTTTGAAATGTTTTTGGGCCCCCGTAATGGCCCCCACCCGGGCCCTCACTCTGGGGGAGAATATAGA
>JAQJVL010008038.1:0-21378 GCA_035578905.1 Stictocephala bisonia
AGTGGTAATAAACAGTTTAAGATTATTAAAAACTGATATAATAACTTTTTTATTATTAGCTGAATTATTGTTATCCATTGAAGCTTATTAAAATATGTCATATTGTTTTGTTTAATTTAATTTTCTCAAAAGGTCTGTCTTCCTCATTGTCCTAATTTGATAAAAACATTAAAACAATTATTTTAATATCAGTATAAGCTATTATTTAACTGTTGCTAGCCTATAGCATTATAAAATAAAAACTAGTGCAAACATAAAGAACAACACTTTTTTCTCTATTTTTCGTTAACGTAAAGCTATTGCATACTTAAAAAATACCAATATTTCGTGGTTAGGACTCCATGTAAATCTGTATGTTTCTTAGTTGCTCTAGCTATTGGGCTATGAATAAATGACTTTCTAAGGACAGTTGACCTTAGTAAGCAACAAAGACTACACTCGTTCATCTACGTTCGTATGAACACTTATTCGCCCCTCGTGTTCACCCTTATCAGCATCTTAATAATGTATGGTAATTATAATAAACATGTCATTAGGAAAGTTATTAACAGCCCAGTTGTTCGTGTTACGATTTTTACAATATAAAGCGGAATAGTCAGGAAGTATAGGAACAGGTGCAAACTTTCCAGGCATGAAATTGAATCCACCTGCTTTGAAAACATCGCCATGAGCGCTAAGCCAATATACCTGCGTAAATATTGGCGTACGGCTCTCGGATGATAGCGCTTTCAAAAACAAACAATGACACTGTTAAGTATATACCAAAATACCAAAGTTAAAATCTGGTATTTAATGAATATCACCTTAAAATTCTTTATTCACAAGAAAAACTCTGGTTAAGAAAACAAAATAAATTAGCTATGTAAAGAATGTTATTGTTAAAAATTAAAACATTAATTTTTGAAAGTGTTTTTTTTTTTATTTAGGACCGTTTAACGATTTCTCATTACATTGAATAAAATATATTTCATCTTCATAGGCGCAGTAACATAAATCATTCAAACTAAATAGTTTACTGTGAAGTTTTTGGTTCCAAAAATCATTCAAATAACTAGTTTACTGTGAAGTTTTTGTTTCGAAAAAAAATTCAAATTAGCTAGTTTACTGTGAAGTTTTTGGTTCAAAAAAATCATTCAAAGTATCTAGTTTACTGTGAGGGTTTTGGTTAAAAAATTAATCAAACTATCTAGTTTAATATGCAGTTTTTGTTCGAAAAATTATAATATGATTATTTCATTCGTAATAGTGTAAATTGAAAAAATACCATAAGAGGAAACTATAATCCCCAGGTGAATGTGACACTAATGTTCATGATTACCGTTATAGGGGTAAATTCCTACTTTGTAGCCAAGAACACTGTACTCTAAGGCAATTCAAGGGGGTTTTATAATAATATGGGTATACTTTCATACAGTTAATTTCCTATTATTTACTAACTTGATATAAAAGAACTCTTAACGTAAATTTTGAAGATATTTAAACTTTTAGTGTTAAATGTTTCAACGTCATACTATCCTTAGAAGTCTTGTTGGTAAATAAAGAATATTATATATGATTGTATGACTTCAATTTATTTAAATTAAGCAAATAAAAGTTTTTATTTATTTATGATATCAATCGTGACTTTCTCTTAACTATGAATCTGTGTTCAACATATCGGAACTCTTTTTTCGCTCATTGTTTTTTTTCAATATTCATATGTTCAAGAAAAAAACGTTGACATGAGAAACATTTCGAATACTATCTAAAACTTATTAACTAAAAGTTATTAAGTGGAATCCTAAACTTTTTTCTTTAATACAAATATTCGATACAAATGTTCTTTGGTTTACATAAAATATAAACATATTTATTTAAAAACACCTATTGCTGAATTTTAAAACGTTCTTTCCTCTTACGCTACACTATTTAACTGAGCATAAAATAGATAAGCTGAGTAACATAAAATAATCAGTTCTCGAATAAAAGTCTAAATGGTGACTGTTGGGTTGAAATTGTTCATTACTATTTATTTATTAAACATCCCAGCCTGACTTCATAGAGCTCTTACAGTAATGTAAAACTATTAGGATTTTTGGAATGATACGACCAATGTCGTGAAGATGTTAGCCAGCCGCAACCATAGCAACACCTTTACGTCTTGAATTGTAGCCACGTTTCAGTACACGTTTTATAACGTAATTGTTTTTTATCGGGAATTTAAGTGAGTTTACTTACTGCTTATATCAGCTTTTACATTTTTCATTGTTGTTTACAGATGGTTCTTATCGCACAATTTATATATTGCTTTATAATATTAATGTTTGAGCCAATTGAAAACATCTCTTCATTATATTTCTACCTCAACAAGTTGTTATTGTCTGTCGTCGCCACTAACCGTGCGCATGTCAAGTCTTTGTCATTAAATACTATTAGTAATGAAAATTTTCTAAAGAAGTATCTTGAGTGTAAACTGATGAAAGCAAAACATATTTATATGTATTTATATTTATAAGAAATAATCATTTTATATAAAACACATATCAGGACATATATTCATTTTCTATACACCTATATTTCCTGATGATAGTTTATTACAAAGTAAATAACTAATCATAAATGATCCTAAGAGCTTACGCCAAGTTCAACATAAACAAACATATTTCTCCTGAAACATTTAGAAACATGAAATCTTTGGCTATGTTTAACACAATTATTTTAGTGGCCACTTACAAACAACTGATATATTGAACATGATTTAAAAACGTCTTTTGTAAACTTTCATCCGTTTCACTTACACTTTGCAATAGTAAAAATTGGAAGCAATAGTCTAGCTATATATTACGTAAAATCATAGTAATGTAAAAGCTCAAGCAATCAAATCTCAGTATTATTGTTGTCATTATAATTTAAGTGATGTGTTGAGGTAAACCAAACGGAGGATAAGTAAGTAGAAAGTTTGTTAGGGATCACCCCAATGAAGTGGAAATGTCTTTGGCGTGCTCTCAAGTTAGATAAGTAAGTAGAAAGTTTGTTAGGGATCACCCCAATGAAGTGGAAATGTCTTTGGCGTGCTCTCAAGTTAGATAACTTCCATTTCTTTAACCTCGTTACTTCGTCCATAATTTTTAGGCGTTCTTTTTAATACTTCCCAACAATATTTGTATGGTTAGAATTACGGTTTAGTCATAAAATAAATTTAAATAACAACGCCATAATAAATTATGCATAAACCTACAGACTGGTATGCAAAACTGTCCTACAAAACATACGAATTTGCCAAATAACGTTATAATCAACATTGATGAAAATATACTCAATACAATTCAAATATCATATTGCGGGGATGAAGTATACATAAAATAAGAAATAATAAACTGATATTTCTTTAGGCTTCATAACCCACATTTACTAAGGCTAAATTTTCTACAGTGGAGTAACGTGTAGCCAAAGGTTGGCCAGCTGTTTTAGGAATTACACCATCTTACTTACATAAACAGAAATATTGATTAAATTATTCTAAAACTAATCACTGGTATATAAAACATTATTGAAAGAATAAAGTTTCTTCATTGCGTTCTTGGTGGAATTTGGATGGTTTTAATGAAAATACAGAAACAGTATGCAAAAAGAGAAACAACCTTTAACGCCTCAATAACTGAAATATTGTTTAAGAATACTGTATTGTTTTTTATTTTTGACCGTGTATATTTTCTGTGAGGTATTGCAGATTGTTTTAACTTTAAACTTTCTTTTATAATATTACTACAATTAATTGAAAGGTAATAATAAACTAGGGCACAACACTGTAACGAACGCTGCGAGTTACAGCTAGGCCTTCGGAGTCGGCGGTTGGTATTTAGTTTCATTTGGTATCTCGTAACACCTCTGCCTTCGACCTCGATCTATGGTTTTGGCTACAAACCTCAATCATTAATATGCATGTATTATTCCAGCATTATTATTAATTAATAGTAACTTTTAACAAGCACAATTATAACGATTGTATACTGATGTACAATAGCACACTCACTGTACTAGCGTTGCTACCTATTTATTAGAATTAAAGTCCAGTGGGGTGGAGCCCTACAGTTAGAGGTGATTAAAATCACGAATAAAACCTTACCTGGGGAAAACATATATATCTTCCCTAAATTGGATAAATGTTGTAGTAATGGATCAAGTACAGCCATACAAACTTGCTATGTCGAGCATTTGACAGGTATAACATCCTCAACATTATTATTTACATTACAACAGCTGACAGCATTTTTTTAAATATCACGACTCAAATTTGGTCAGCTGTTACTTTTTATTCATTTAAATCTTTCTCCGTGTTATTCTCATTGGCGAAAAAACTTACTTTTTAGGGCTTCCAATACCCTTCAGGGTGAACATATTGTACAATGAAGACCTTAGTTTACAGCTGTGAACAGGATAATATTGACCAAGAATAAAGAGATGAGTTGCGTTAACAAAGAAGGCTTCATGTATTGTATGAAATTATAGTTAATAGGGTAAGTGATTGTTTAACGTGCCTATAAAGTAAAAAGTAGTATAACAACTGGCGTTATAATATTTAACAGTTCCTTATAACTAACTGTAACTGGGTGTAACAAAACTGGACCAGGAACGGCGTTATCTCTGGTAGCACTCTTATCCCAAGTCACGTTTTGCAAATTTGTTTAGTGACAGTAAAAAAATTCAGTATTCATGAAACGTTACACAACTATGGGGAGTCATGTACCCAGTAACGACCGGGCATTAAGCCTACGTCATGAAAGCCGGCGCACGATGAATTATGAAGATTTTGTAAAATGATTTCTAACTTTATATCACGAGAACATCTATTACTAAAACATAGAACTATTAATCATTTGAAAAGAAAATTGGTATTCTGGCTTTATAAACTAGTCAAATTAAAAATGATTCACCGACTGTAACGTCATTTTGAGAATATCAATTCAAAATAATCAATATGTATCCTAAGGATATAAGTACTTCATAGACCGACTACAAAGCTATATAGTAGATACCTCACTAAAAGAGGGATATCATTATTTTGACCATGACCTTAATGTTAGATTTTGTAGATTTAACCTAGTTACAACAATAATAATAACTGGTGTTTTCAACTTTCTGTTGAAAATATTTTCTGTAGTATCTTAAGTCACGGGGAAATAAGCATAAAGCTATCATGGATATTTTAAGCGAGATTTTAAGTAAGGTACTTAAGTTTTTGTAAATTTGGACAAACTAAAGTGTAATAACGTTTAAATTAATAAACTTAAAATTATAAAATTTATATAATTTATAACATTTTATTGTGGATTAAGGAAAATTTACGCTTAAATTAAAGAGTCAGATTTTATTAAATCACATTCAAAAGAAAATTCATGATATGTCAATACTTTTTTGAGTACACTAGAACTGACAAATAATGATTACTCAACTAAAACAATTAATACGATGACTATGAAAAGGTATACTCTATATAAATAAAAAGTAAACAGGTAAACATACATTTTATAAAAATTCTTTAAGTGAATAAATAGTATGCTTTTTATAATAATGTTCTTTTCAATGTGGTTTTAAGTGCATTTACAGTTTTTAATAGTGGCTGGAAATTTTTTAATACTTTTAAACCCAAATTAAAATCAATTTTACTAAAGTGTCAGCCCTTAACTTAACTGGTATTGTAGTGACGATCATGTTGCCTTTCTGGTCAGATGATGGTTTAGTCGAAAGAATATCACCAACTCAATATACAAGGAGAGTAGTGTCATTACCTCAATATACAAGGAGGATAGTGTCATTACCTCAACATACAAGGAGGGTAGTGTCATTACATCAATACACAAGGAGGGTAGTGTCATTACCTCAATATACAAGGAGGGTAGTGTCATTACCTCAATATACAAGGAGAGAATTGTGATTACTTCAACATACAAGGAGGGAGGGTAGTGTCATTACCTCAATATACAAGTAGAGTAGTGTCATTACCTCAATATACCAGGAGAGTAGTCTCATTACCTCAAGCTGGCCAAACAAACACAACTAATTATCCCTACTAGCCTTTGTTAATCGTCTTGTATTTGAAATGTATTTGAAAATTAACTTTTTGAACCATTACGTCTTAAATTTCTCTGAACATAAAATATAATATGGTGATTATATTTAAAATACAACAGATTAAAATATTCTTAATTTATATAAAAAGTTTAATCAAATATACCAACCAGATTTTAGGAAAATGATTAGAGTAAAAACTAATCATTTACATATTATAAGGTGATACTAACATTATTTCGATCGTGTTTGTTCATATTTGTAACAAAGCTAGGTATAGTTAGGCTATTAGGAAGCTAGGCCACGTTTACATTACGTAGCTCTATGTTTAGGAAATAATCAGCCCATAACAAGGAAATATCCGGAACGGGAGTCCTGAGGAAAATGCAAGGACAGCTAAAGTTGGCGCAGTTTTTTGGTTATTCATGAGACAATGTGTCCACGTGGCAAGAGTTTTGTTACATCTTGCATGGCAATAGGTTAGGTGACTTTCTTATTTCACTCAGGTAGGGGGTATTGCAATACTGTATTAACTAGATAATCTGAGCATTCCGATTTTCAGTAAAACTAACTAAGATATAAATTTCATGTCATGATTTTTTTTTTAAATCAAATAAAAAATAATTTTACATAAACAGTTCAAGAAATTATCGTTTGAAACCATGATGTAATAGTTTGGTACTAGAATAAATGAGGATTTCAACTCATTTATCCTAGTAAAAAAGAATATTAAATCATATTATGTATAAAAATTAAAGTTCATTTCAATTTGTAACCCCCTGTATATTAAAAATGTGCATATTTTGTAATTTAGTGTGGTTGATGTAGTTATGCTATGTAAATACACTTTGCTTAAATTGTACATTTCAATATATATATATATATATATATATATATATATATATATATATATATATACTAGGAGACATCCCGGTGCGCTGCGCGTGCCAACCCGTCCCTCACTGTGCTCGAGAAACCTCGGCCTTTGGCCTCGGAATGTGACAGTAGCAGTTAAGTAAAACCGTATTAAGTACAATCATAATGTGTACATTTACTTCTAGTAGCTCACCCATTGCACTTTAGTTGAAACCTATTTACAGTTTAAACATAAACACATAATATTATCACTAAGATTTAAGAAAGATCTGTAACCTTCATATTATAAACTTCATTGTTTACATTTTAACGGCTATTAAAATTACTTAAAAATCATTACTTACATTTGAACAGCTGTTATTTTTTTACTAATTTAAATCTCTCTCCATATTATTATTATGGCTGACAGTCGTACTTTGGGGGCTTCCCGTGCCCTTTAGGGTGAAAGTATTGAAAAATTTAAACTTTATTGTACAACTACGAATAGGGGCAACTGTCCGTTAGGCATCTCAATTGTTAAAACGAGGGAGGAGTTGCGTTGACAAAAACGGCTTCACGTATATATAAAGGAAATCATTACAATTAATTTGTATTGTAATTACAGTATAAGCTAGCAGTAAATATTGTAACTGTTAACTTATACGGAAAGTAAAACCTAACGGAACGAAAGTAAAACATTCAGGAACTGGTTTTACTTTGTATTGGAGAAAATATGTTTAAATTAATGTTTTTTATATGAAATAGGAATAAGCATTGGTAAATTATCAATGGCTTCTTTTTAAGGCTTTGCCAAAGGAAATACAAGACGATACCAATAAGATACTAATAAGTTATGAGTTATTATTTCTAAAAAAATAATTGTATAGACTGATTACTGTTACTATACAGTTTTTGAACGTGCCAAAAATGCTATTAAGTTAAGACTAGCTCTTGGTATACGTTATTAGTTTCAAAACAAAATATTATACGGAAATATGTATTCAAAAGAAGGCTTCATTGATACATTATTAATAAATTTGAACTACACCTTGATATTTTAATAAGTGACTAAACAAATTTAGAATTGTTACATTTCACCCCATTATTATTAGATTTAATAAAAAGAAGTCTGCCAATAACATGAGAAATGCTTAACTTATTATTAGGTTTAACTTATTATTTGGCTTAACTTATTATTAGGTTTAACTTATTATTAGGCTTAACTTAATATTAGGTTTAACTTATTATTTGGTTTAACTTATTATTAGGCTTATATTATTATTTGGCTCAACTTATTACTAGGTTTATCTTATTATTAGTCTTATATTATTATTTGGCTTAACTTATTGTTTGGCTTAACTTATTTTTAAGCTTAATTTATTATTAGGTTTAACTTATTATTAGGCTTAACTTATTATTAGGATTAACTTATTATTTAGCTTAACTTATTATTTGGCTTTACTTATTATTAGGCTTAACTTATTAGTAGGCTTAACTTACTATTAGACTTAACTTATTATTTGGCTTAATTTATTATTAGGTTTAACTTATTATTAGGCTTAACTTATTATTAGGTTTAACTTATTATTAGGCTTAACTTATTATTAGGATTAACTTATTATTTAGCTTAACTTATTATTTGGCTTTACTTATTATTAGGCTTAACTTATTAGTAGGCTTAACTTATTATTAGACTTAACATATTATTTGGCTTAACTTATTATTAGGCTTAACTTATTATTAGGTTTAACTTATTATTAGGCTTAACTTATTATTAGGTTTAACTTATTATTAGGTTTAACTTATTATTAGGCTTAACTTATTATTAGGTTTAACTTATTATTAGGCTTATTTCTCCATTATTTTATCAGCGTGATATGACATTGATAAAAATTCAACTTTCAATACAACAGTTTTAACGATACAAATAGTTTATTTATCAACAGATGGTTAAATAAAACGTGACTAGACAAGATAATATGTTGCTTTAAAAGAACAGTAATACACCCATTTCTGCCCAAGTCACGTCTCTCCTTTAATACCTCATCAAAGTTGTAACTGGAAAGATCGTCTGCTGTGTTCAAATGTAGTTATATTACAGTTTTAATATCTTTTTTAAATATGTAATAACTATACAGTTAAAATACAAAGTTTTAAGGTATCGTGACCCTAAGAAGGTTAGATAAAAATACTGATTAATAAATATTGTTTGGATTCATCTGAAAATTTGTTATAATATTTTTGTTCACATAATGCTGAAAGGGTAATGTAAAACTTAAAAAATTATTTATTTATTTATTTATTTATTACATGCTACATAACAGCTCATGCCAATTACAATGCAGCATTACAATATAAATCAAGTTACAGCATGCTACTCAATAAATCTTAACAACGAACAACAACAGCAGCGAAATGTATATAAAGTCCATTTTCAATGAGATCAGATTCCTATTTGGCTTATAGGCTATTTAAAAAGCAACAAACACATGCAAAAATAGTTAACATATAGAACACATAATTTTTATATATCATCTAAATAAATTACTATTCTAAATAAATTACTCAAACCATAATTGCTAAGCCGGGTTTGTAAATCATAATAAATATATATATATATATATATATATATATATATATATATATATATATATATATATATATATTTAAAATATGCAGATGTGACATACATAGTTCATAAAGAAGGTAAGTTAGTCAACTGTCCACATCAACAAGCAGTATTTTTTTAAAGCTTTTCAATGTATCATGAAAAATATCTACATTCGATGAGTAAATATTGTACGTTCTTAACATGATGTTAATCGGTGAGTAATACCCGAGGTTTGTGTTGGCAAAATGAGGGCTGAACAAGAGGCAGCTACGAGAGTTACGTCGGGGCACTGCAAAATTAATCTCTGATAACAGTTGTGGGTTATCAATAACCCCGTTAACCAATTTATGCAGGTACAACAAGTTTTGTATTTTTTGCCTTTTAGTGAGACTTGGTAACTCAAAAAGGTTTAACAATTCTAAATAGGATATTATGCAATTGTAATTACCAAACTCTTTATAATATAGAACACGTAAAAACTTCCTCTGTATACTTTCAATTGTATCTATAAGATACACAAAATGCGGAGACCAAACTACTGCGCCATATTCAAGCTTGGATCTTACTAGTGAATAATAAAGCATTTTGAGCGATTTGGTGTTTCTTAAAAAATTACCCGACCTGCGTATGAGCCCCAGTAGCCCAAATGCTGATTTGCACACTGCTAATACATGCTCAGAAAAAGTCAATTTAGTATCAAATAAAATTCCAAGATCTTTAAAAACTGATGTCCTCTGTAACACTATACCATTCATCGTATAATCATATAAGATCGTGTTCTCCTCCAATTTGCGCGTATATGACATAACGGCACATTTATTTATATTGAATTTCAGATTAATTTCGCTCCACGCCACAAGTGCATCAAGGTCTTCTTGCAATCTCAAGCAATCTTCAATACAGGTAATGCGTTTGAAAAGTTTTATGTCATCTGCATATAACAGTATATAACAATATTTTATACATTGTATAATTTTATTAATGAATAGTGTGAATAACAAGGGCCCCAGGTTTGAGCCTTGAGGGACGCCCTCACATTATGTATGTGACAATAATGTAGAATTGTGTAGTCACCGAAAAGGCAACACTGCTGCCAAAATGTCGTATCTTGGTTTTTCAGCAAAAAAATCGACAAGGTCCCAGTTTTATGGAATTACCACGACAAATGTATGAACAGTTGCATTAACATAAATATAAAAAAAGTCTAGACTTATAAGACTGAATCCATATAAATAGTCCATAAATGATCTGACTCAATACATCTATACATTGCCGTGATACGTTCTAAGACTACACGTTTGACAATGCTTTCAATCACAACAAATAAGTTTTCTCTTTTGTTTAACACTTGACCTTTCAAATGAGTATATCGTTGAATTTCGCGTAATGTAGTCTATAAATTGTGCGTATTAACTTTGCTTGATAAAATGTGTAGTTTTTACTTTTAAATGTTTAGACAGCCGCAATTTTGAAACTGATAATCTTAGACATTCAGTCTTTTTACATGAAATGTTTCTTTTAAAGATTAAGTTTCATACCAAAATCCAGTATTGTATGTCACACGATTTTTCAGATGTTCAAACTTTTGTAAAAAAGACAGAAAAACACACAGACAGAAAACACAAATCGAGATAGGACACACGTTATATGGAATTATTTGCTTGCATTGATCTGACAAACAATGCTCTAAAATATGTGACAGTCAAAGCTGGATACCCTGTATATGTGTATAACATTTGTATATTTTGTGGCAAAGTATTACCTTCCTCAGTACGACTTACTATTTGTATATTTATTTATTTTACGTAGACGCGCGTGAGCTTGGAGCGAAGATTCAAGTCCTTTACTCCCAAGTCACGTGTTCTCTTTGAATCTGTTAATGTAGTTCTTATGTAGCCAAAAGGGGTGATGTAAACAGTCAATGAGAATGTTGGCAGCAGATCTTTAAATTTAATATAATTTTATTTAACATAGTTTTTTAAATAGCTAAAATTGCTAACAACATTTACAGTTTTAAACACAATAATACATACAATTATAATAATTATACTATACATAAGAATCTTACATAAATATATAGCGTATTTCTATGTGTAAATATCATGTAAAATAATTTAAACTGTTTGCATATAATTAATTGATGTTTTTTTTTATTTCATAGCGTTGGAAATCTCAAACAAATTAAGCGTATAAGCAATGTGATAAAAAAAATGTATTTTTTTTTTTAAATAGGGGATGCTTCCATATGTATTGTGGGGTATTTTAAATAACTTTTGTTACTTTTCATAGAACAATTCCCTAAATGCATTGTTATACAAACTTATTGTCAAAGAAAATCTGCTGAAATCATTTACATAAAAAAAACATCTTATTTGTACGTTTAAAAAAATACTTTTATTTAATTTGTGTGTGATTAGAACTATTTATTTATGATATATAGGGTAGAAAAATATGGAAAACGTAGTTTTTTCTTAAATAATTTGATATTTTCTTTTCTTCATTAATTATTTTACACAAAGTATAATTTTCGATCAGATTAATTTCTCTTAAATAGACCTTTCAATTGATACCAAACTCGACCTATGCTTACGTTGAAGATAATCGTTCAACTCCTCGTGGGCCATTCACTGAAATGATGAAATGTCGCTAATGACGGCAGAAAGTATGTTCTTTGTAACCATGGTCATGTACAAGATTGCACTTTGACAAACGAAGTCATACAACAGTTGTGAAAGTGTTTTCATATTTTTTCTAACCTTGTATATGAAAGCGCAGTATTAAACAAATGCACATAAATATCAAAAATAAATAATAAAAAAAAAATAGACAATAAGTTTAGTTTGAAAGAACCTTATTCTACTTGTATAAGGCTAATTTTATAGTAGAAAGTACGCTAAATACATTAAAACCATATCTAGGTTAACTGTAAATTTACGACCACCACAGAGATGTAACCACATAAATCAAATGGTAGTCGTATGTTAATTAAAGCTTTTTGGGACCGGGTTAACACACCTTCACAGTTATATGGCTGTTGTATGAATGTTGACCTCTGTCACTACAACTCTTATAGAATGGCAGCTGAAATATAGATTAGCGACTAAAAAGTGCGATAGTGTTAATAAAAACAGACATTTATTCACATTAATCTCTTACTGTTTACACATCATCAACTTAAGATAAGCTTATCAAAATATAGTAAATCAGTTTTGTACGCGATTCAAATAATCTTAAAACAATGCTACATTTTAAAGAGTTTTAGTTTCAATCCAAGCCCGTGTTCAATAAAAAATTTGAAGGTATTGTATTTAATAGAACTAAAAGTCTTAAAAAATAATATACTGTATATCTTATTTACTCGTTTCTTTATTAATTTACATACTTTAATTATGATTAAAGAGGAATATTCATAATTATAGTGTACAATCACCATTGAGGCTCAAAGATTGTATGTAATTATTGTTCATCAAATGTTATAAAGATATGTGGAATTGATGCTATTGGATATAATTATAAAGTTTTAATTAAAATTATAATGAAACAGATTCCTAATATCATAAAGTTTAGTAATAACTAATCGTAGCCAGGAACATTTTTTTTAGTTCAAAATACATATTTTATAATTTGGAGGTGTACGGACTTTACACACGTATTATACCATACTTATTAGACGTATGCTAAACTATTGTTATTATATGCTTATATAGCTTGTTCACGCTATTGATGAGCTGTTCTTGGTACAATATTATTGTTATTGTTATTGTTATTGTTGGATGTTTTCATGAAGAGGTAAGTGTACACTGTACATTGGTTTGTGATGAATAGTTTGGGGATGGAATGTAACAGATAAACAATAACGTTAGGGGAGTTGATTCTACCTTTGGCTCAAATTTATAAATTATGATAATTGTATAAATTTAATACAATATAATAAAATGCAAGATACAAAACATAACAATGAATGTTTTATTTTTATAACAAATTAATGCATGAATGGGATCACACCATACAATATAATATCTGACCGGGCAGGATATATAAATACATCAATAATTGACATAATTACTTGTATATATTTAAATAATAGTCACACACAAAAATCTAACCACTGAATTCCAACATGTAGGCTACATTTAAACAAATATTCACAAACAGAAACATACTAAATCGAATAATATATTACTAAAATTCCCAACTAAGACGTAATCTATTATATTGCAGAGAAGATGTGTAGAACCCTTGACTTATTGAGAAAGTAATGAGCATTCAAACATTATACCTGCTTATCGTCATCCGCAGATCTCGAGTGTTTAATATAAAGGCCATGTTGGAGCTTGTGTTACCAGATACAATGGAGACATATATGCTTTGCCTTTGAGCACCCTCTACGGATGTCACGTGACATCTCTGTTTCAAAGGGTGATTGAATTTCCAGTTATACCAATCTCACTTAAATTTCATTTGTTTGATATGCTTGTCAGTTAGCTGTAAGGGGTTTTGATTCCACGTAAAGCTGTAGAGCCTTAGTTGGCTTGTCTACCAGGCTATTCATAAATAGCTCTTTCTGAGGAACATTCAAACTTAGTTTGTTACAATGACTAAACTCGTTCATTTAGACTCATCACACGCATTCACTCCTCATATTAATATAATTATATATAATGGCAGAATACACGTATAGTTGAGAAACTAGTTTATGTAAATGGTAATCTTTATATAGTTTTTTATTTTTTTCCAATGATAAATAGATTATAATAAATCTACTTCAAGAAATACAAATACACATAAAGCTTAGCTATTTACAAACTAACAAAACAAAACTAACAAACTATCAAACAGTACGTAAAATTTATTTATATAACCTATTGCCGTTTATTGGTAAAATGGTGGTCACAAAAATATGGTTGACTTTATGCTGAGTGAAAGCAAGAGTGTAGATGAATGAGGTGATTATTGTTTGTAATTTAGGCCATTTCCCCTTCGAAAGGGCCATTTATTACAATCCAAATATCTGTGAGAACTAAGGTATCTAGAGTTGAACGTAGATTCCATATTATGTCCAATTTGTTTATATTTTTTTAAATTATCAAACCTGGACTATTTCTATATCACATGAACCTTGACTAATAAATATTTCCTCAAGATATACAACCGCGATGTTATCTGCTATACAGTAACTGACCCGTCCCATATTTACTAACGAGAGCCTGTATTATTTTTTAATAATTAAAATTT
Organism: Stictocephala bisonia; assembly: GCA_035578905.1. NCBI lineage: Eukaryota > Metazoa > Arthropoda > Insecta > Hemiptera > Membracidae > Stictocephala > Stictocephala bisonia. Next base: position 14,750 of record JAQJVL010008038.1, read on the forward strand.
CCGGGTGGGTGATTGGTTACGGTTCAATTCCAAAATAATATTTTCAAAATAGATGATTATTGAATGAGCAGTTACGTAGAAAATAACAGAATTAATTATAATGTTTATGAAAACAAAATTTTATGTGGCACATATTTCAAAATCACATCTCAAACATATAATTAATAATAATTAATTATATTACGTCAGCACAAGATATTGAATGATTTATGAACACAATAACAACTATACTCGAGTAACAACACAATAACACATAATACTAAAATAAGTTTTCTATTGAAATGCAATCGTGTTTGTAACTGTAAAAAACAAAATTACAAACCTCACTGACTACATTCCTTTTGACTACATGTGTTTGAGGGGTAGATTTACTCTTCTATCATGAAACTCATCACTTTCAAAGTACTCACTCACATTTACGTAACAATAAGACAACGTAAATTTCACTTCTTGTCACATTGCTTTTACTAAACATTAAATAAGATATTTTGCTTTGCGTTGAAATAGTTCTACTAATAATGAACTACACAAATATAGTAAGTTAACGAAGACCAGCAGCAGTTTAATTTAGTACAGTTAATGTGTTAGTTTTATCTTACAATATTGTTACCTACGTAACGTAAACCATGAATGAAACTTAATATACCAATTAGCCCCTGATTCCATAATTTACATCTCGAATGTATCATGTGTATGAATACATTTACTATGATGTTTGTGACAATTTATAGCTGATTATGTTAGCGTGATCTGATTAGTTTCTCAGTCATGCAGATAGATTTTAAATCACATTAATTTTTAATTAACTTTGATGTCTGTCCGATATCTGCGCTATGAAAGAAAACAATGTTACAACACAAACTTTCCAAAATTCCAAAAACATTCCCTGAATCTATAAGTTTTTAATGTTCTGGTATTTTATTTATTTACTAAACAAACCCGGCCACGCTTTGCTGTGGCCTCGTCTGATACTAACTATTAGGGATGTAAAGTATTATTATTATTGGGGTTAAAATAAAGGTTAAATATTTACAAGGTTTTATCTGAAATACAATATTTTACAGTTCTTTTCATAAATAAACCATCATCTGGCCACAGTAATAATCTTACAGGACATGATTCTGATATAATATTCACATAAATCAGCTGATCACAGCACTTTTTCAGCATCGACATTTACTTTCATTTGTGAAATGTAGTTAGCTTGACAAATTCTAAAACTTCCTTGTTATCGTTTACGATTTCTGGAGATAAATTTATAAAAACACTCATGCATATAAATGTTATGTAAAATAGTCACGTTTCGCTATTTTCGAGTGTCGTGTACACAAACACACGATAGTTTAATTTATGTTCATATGTTTCAGTGATCTGGGAACATAACTTAACCTACCAGTTGGGTTAGGTTGGGTTGGGTAGGGTTAGACTATGTTATGTTAGGTTAGATTAGATTATTTTAGGTTAAGTTGGGTTAGGTTATGTTAGTTTTGGTAGGGTTAGGTTAGATCTGTCTTACTAGCTTGTCCATAGCATCTAAGGTGTACGTGCGTGCGTGCGTGTGTACATGATACTTCATATTTCTACGAAATATCAGCTAAGGGATTTGAGCTCGAGGAGGGGGAAGGCCACGGCCTTGATTGGAATGCGGAAAGCACGTCACTAGGTTATCACATCGATGCGATGATTATCAGTCATTTAAATGGCTTAAAGGGGTTTAAATGGCCGCACCCGAAACCAAATTGAGTAATATTTAAAATGCTATTAGACTCCAAATATAAGATTTTCGGTCATAAACTATTATCTATATTACTTTGGAAAACACGGGAATTATTGGTACAGGTCTGTAACTTTGTGGCTTATGTATTTAAAAACATTTCTTAAGCTTATAAAAGTTGAGTAAGTGAATTTTACAAAACACAAATAAAACAGCCAACTGACCACCACACGAAATATATGATTATAAAAGAATATTTATAAACGTGTTAAGTGTTTAAAGTAGTGTATACAAGACATATTACACGGTGCCAAGGATAAAGTGGAGCGAAATGTTTGATTAATATTCCTCCCAAGACATTTACGACGAGAAAACTATCCTCCTTAAGATTAAGTTTATTTTACCTAAAATACATTTATTCTCTTTCTACATATTTTTTTCATATGACATGGTTCGTATATATTTAAAAGACGAGGGAAATATTGTGTAGTTTTGTCGGCTATACCAAATACAATAATACACTTTTAATTATTTCACGTATAGTTTAGCAATTGTGTTCAAAAACATCTGAATACTTGTTATGGAAGAACAAAGAGATTCGATTTACAAACTTAGAGTTTTTTGTCATTCATAAAAATGTCATCTTAATATTTTATCTTTGATCAGTAATTAAATGAAACTCCAGTATCCTTATATATTTTGACTAATAATAATGAAAAAAGAAAATAATACAGCCAACTATTCACCTTGCCCCCGCACCCAATACTAACACCAGCTCTCTCCGTAACATGTTTATGAAAGTAACATTGCCAACTGCAATTAATTTTGAAAACTGAAAGATACATACAACTGTTTTATGTATGAAACAATATGACTGGATTTTTAGTTAATGGGCTGGGATAAATATTAATGTTTTGAATATTGTTTTATATATTATAAGACATTATTTCTGTCGAAACGTTGTGTTTGTTCCCTAAAACACTTGAAACATTGGAAATCACCAATAACGTTCTACCAATCAATAACAATCCAATAACTTCCAAAAAACACTTCATAATAAGTTTCAGTTTTGGAGATATATTCTACCTGTGTTTAAGTTCTTGGGTTGGATGAACTTTAACATAATGGAATCTAGTGAGATGGTATTGAGCCACCTTTAAAGTGGTATATTTTATATAAAAGAGCCGTATTAAATGGGTCTGATGAGATATCTACCACAGAATAAAATTAAAATCGTTAATAAATGGTAAATACGTTGAGCGTAGCTATTTACATGTATATTATTAACTTTTTAAAACTAACAATATGATTCTTAGCTTTTAATTCTTTAAATCTTAAACTTTTTAAAGATGTTTAGTAAATTTGTTAACATTTTGTATTCGAGAGAACTAAAGAGTTGGTATATCCAACCATCGTTCACCACGTTTTAATTTTCGTTTAAATACACACGACCCTAGTCAAATGAAATTATATGTACAAAGGGATTGATTGTACTGAGGGTAACATACACACAGCCTTAAGGAGGGTTATTTTCTCACCATAAATGTCGTAGGTGGAGGCTGACATGAAATATTCCTCACCACTTTGGCTCTGGCACTAATACTTAATGTAGGTTGACAGCTGCCTTCCTACCATACAATAATGCGTCTTAGATATACGATTTTAAGCACTCAATATGTTACGTAAATATCCTTGTTTTGAAATCACGTTCGTTTAAATATTAGGCTACAGTGAGTGTATGGACACCCACTTTTAAAATACTTATAGATTAACAAATTACTTAATGAAAAAAAAGAACATTATAAACAATTGATTATTAAGACTTTTCTATGCATTTTATACATTGTTTATGACGTAATATACTTTCATCGTACACTTCAAATGTTGTATTAATCTAGTCGGAGCTTCCTAAATCAGGAAAGAGTTATTTTAGGAATGAATTTGTAAGATGTTATAAATTTTATAAAATGTACCCCCTTCAAATTTCTAGGTACTCTTTTAATTTATCAAATTAGTGACTCAAAAACATCACTGAGTGTAACTTAATTTAATTCTAGGCTTATTATAATCATAGATTATATAGTGAGCTACTATAGTTGTTTTGTAAAACTGATTGGATAAATATTTATTATAGCTAGGAATAAATGTCGTCATTGCTGTGCTGTTACAGGCAAGCTTGTATTATATTTGGTATTTTTGTATGTTACTTTTAAGAAACATTATGATGGTCATGTGTAATTGACACTTGACAATAATCATCAGATAGAAAAAAAAATATAAAATATAAAAAAAATTTATTATTTATCAGAAAAATGATCCCTAAAATTAGACATAAATGGAAAATCATAAAAATTTCATATTTTAAGAGGTAATTAAACTATAAATCACATAAAAATAAGTCTAGACTACAATTTATAGCATCATTTATTAAGCTACGCATTAAATAAATTTTTGATAAATTCCTGTTTGGTTAATTGATTCTTAAGTAATTAATTTCTGTTACTTATACCTTTACCATGTGTTTTGTAATGTTTATCAATTTGAATAAAACTATTAATTAATGAATTTTAAAAATACAAATTAAACCAGTAGCCTCGAAGAGAGAAGAGTTGAACTCGTATTGAACCACTCATTTTATGTTTTTGTGAAGTTCAATTATTTTCAACAGACATATTTTGAATTGAATCTACACGTTATGAACCCGAGCTTTTTTTACAAAACCTTATACAAAACATCCATTGGAACTAATGAATACTGTTGGCATATACTCAGTATAGATGTATACTGAGCAATACATACCGCCATCCGGTTATTTAACATTGAAATACGTATATTTTATAGGTTTATCATATAAATATTGATAGATAATACGTAATAGAACAAATTCTATTTAAAAAAGTTGAAAATAAAAGCAACATGCAAAACTTATTACTTAACACAACGAGAAGTAACAATGGTATTCTGCTAACAATGGAAATATCGGACATGATATTCTCATCACAAACGATCCCTTTTGTAGTGAAGGTAGATAGTAACATTTTAAAGTTGAAAAACACAACGGCTGGAGTAATTTTTACTATTTAAGACAACTTTATTTTCAACTTATACTTACGTAATTTTGCCTCACAGATATTTAAGGATAAAAGATAAACACGATATATTTTATGCCTAAATATTATTCGTAGCTTTTTATTTCTTAATTATAAAACCTTTTACTCTTTTTATTAGTTTAACACTTTCTAATTGGTTATAAATCAATTTAAATTTACAGAACTATTTTAAGGAACCAGTGAAGATATAATACATAAGACATAATACGTTTATTACCATTTAAATACATTTAGTACATAGGAATTGTCAATAATACAGTCAATTAAAGAAAAGAAAATTATTTACAATATATCAATAGTATGGACATAATTCTAATAATTATAGCTAGTTATCATATTATTTAAGTTAAATTAGTGACCCCACCTCAGCATTGAGGAATTCATCAATTGAATAATAAGCATTAGGGCCTATCACGTAACAGCCTCTTGACCTTTTTTAAAAATGTTTGATCAATTTTTATATTTGTACTATTCACACACAACTTATTCATTATTTTACAAGTTCTATAATAAGTTGATCGTTCAAATTTACTGGTTGTGTGAAGTGGATATGTTATGAAATTCTGCCTCGTATTATGATTTAAATTATAAGGATTTTTAAATTTATTACGGTTTTCAACAAAATATTTACACATTTCAAAAATATATAAGCTTGGAAGTGTTAGAATTTTACCAGAAATAAAAAAAGGTCTGCAATGAGATCTGAATGGTTGCCTGAATAATATCCTTATTGCTTTCTTTTGAATTTTAAAAATCCGGCCAAAACTATCTGCTCCCGTGCTGCCCCAAACAAGTAATCCATAGCCAATTAAACCTTGAAAATTTGAAAAATATACGGTTTTCATAACATTATCAGAAACACAATTTGAAAGAAATTTCAAAGAAAAACAAATAGAATTTAGTCTTTTAGCCAAATAATTAATGTGCGTATTGTAAGTTAAGTTTGAATCTATATAATACCAAAACATTTAGTAAAAGGTTGAACATCCTAGGATGAAGATGAAGGAAACTGTAATTTTTGTTTTGAAAAGTTGATAATATGTGTTTTTGAAGAATTTAATTTTAGACCATTGGAGCCAAACCATTTGTTCAAGCCTTCCAAGCATTCATCGACACTAATGGAAAGGTGTTGTGGGATTTTGCTCCTCACTAGGACAGAAGTGTCATCTGCATATTGACATATGTTGACCGTATTTGATTTTAAGTAAGAAGGTAGATCAGCCATAAAGATAATGAACAAAATTGGTCCACATATAGATCCTTGAGGACACCCTGTTATGCTTTGTTTCCAGTGAGAGTAATATAATCCTCTTTTATCCTCCACTAACAATCTTAGATATCTTTCACAAAAATAGGAATTGAAAAGGTTTTTAGAGATACCACGAATGCCATATATATCCATCTTTTCCATCAAAATGCTTCTATCCATTGTATCGAAGGCTTTGGTTAAATCACAGAAGACGCCAACAGAATGCAATTTATTTTCTATTCCGTTATAAACTAGATCTGTAAAGCTAAGTATTGAGTCAATTGTAGATAAGGTTTTCCGAAATCCGTGTTGCTCTTTATTTATTATGTGATGCTTTAGAAGAAGGGGATTAAGCGGTTCAGGATTATACGCTCAAGTATACTGGAAAAAAATGGATTGAATAGAAATGGGACGGAAGTTATCAAGATCAAGATTATAATGTTTCTAAGTCTTATCTGGTCTTGTAAAATGTATTTTTATTTTAATCATTTAAAACATTAAATAAATGAATAATTATCGATTAATTTTTTATTGAAATAATTTATGTCCGAGGAAC
>JAQJVL010008039.1:0-21362 GCA_035578905.1 Stictocephala bisonia
GTACTAAAACAAGAGGAACTATGCCACAAGAACATAGAATACGTTGGGTGGGTGGGTTTTTTTGAGTTGGATTTTGGAATTTTAAATACTGTTACTGAATTTATTAGGCACAAATTTGACTAAAAATAATTCACAACTATAAATTGTGCTAAGTGTAAACTTCTCTTGAACCATCGCGCTAACAGACTTGTTCAATTTTGAAAAATGTTCCCATACATTTATAAAACGACGCCCTTTATTTTGAGCTCTTTTTAGCACTCGACAAAAATTTCGTGTTTTACTGATACGACTGTTATATTACTGTTAAAAGTTCCATTAAAGTTCCTTGACTTTGTTATGCTGTTAAACGTTACAGTCGATAAGCATTTCGTGTTGTACTGATACGACTGTAGTATTACTGTTAAAAGTTCCATTAAAGGTCCTTGACTTTGTTGTGCTGTTAAACTTTTCAGTCGATAAGCATTTCATGTTAAACTGATACGAATTTATTGTAACTGTTAAACTTTCCATTGAATTGAAATCCCTTTAACGTTAAACTGGTCAGATTTAAATATTGCGGTTACATTTTCTTCAAAAATTGGCAAACCCTTCAAGTTGACTTTATTATTTCTGTTAAAAGTTATTTTACAAACGGTAACAATATCGTATTTAACTTATGACATGACTTTGGTAATGGTGATACAATTTCCTTTTCTACTGAATATCCCTCCGTGTTAAACAGACTCAACATTTTTTTTATGCTGGACAACTTTCTTTTAAAATGTATAGCATTTCATGTTAAACTCACTCAACTTTAGTACAACTGTTGTAACAATCGTTTGTTAAATTAATGTTAGAAAAATTAAAATATTAGATAGAGTACTTGCAATAGAGAAGTAGTTCAAACTCTGTTAATTTTCAATCAAAATATTCAGTACAAGTAAACGTCACACAACACAAATATATTACAATATAAGCACAAAATGCACAAATATATTACAAGACAAGTACAAAATGCACAAATATTATGGTGATCAATTTCGGTGAACCACGCTCACCTTCCTCAGACCAGAGAGATCCACAAAAGAATGGAAAATGGTATTCAATAACTCAATTAATTGGCCTATAATCACGTGACTCAATTGGCTGGAATCGTCAAAATGGCGGCTGCTATGATATTATTCGCTACTTCCTATTGGTTGTAACTTCTGTTCTTTTAGCCACTGAAAATAAATTATTAAAAACTATTAATAAACGAAATAAAGATTAGGTTTCATTTTCTAAAACTATGTAGCTATACAGCTGTAAGAAATGTATTACATTTATGACGCTATTGTACAATGTATTTATTGTAAAAAATAAAGATTTCTGAGATCTGAGTTATTTCGGAATCAAAATTAACCTGTTCATTCATTAGTTTATCAATATCTTTACATTATTCTATAACAAAAAACACTCTTGCCAAGCATTCATGATCCTACCCTTCTTATAAACTTTTAGAACATCTACATTTTCATCTATTTTATTCAAATTGTGGGTACAATTCAGAAGGTGTTTAGCTACATTAGATCTTTCAGGTTTCTTATTTTAAAAAGCAGATGCATTGTTTTTATATATTTTGATAAAATTTACAGTCTGACCTACGCAAAACATATTACAATCATTACAGTTAATCCTATATATTCCTGAATTACTGAAATTATCTTCACTTTCAATATTTGGGTGTAAAATGTTGGCCATAGTATTACAAGTCTTAAAAGCTACTCATAATTTGAATTTATTAAATCTATTACTAACTCTCTGTGTAAACGGTCCATTGTAATGGAGGGATACATACTTCTTTTGTTTTTTATCAGATTTTTCTTTTTTAAGTGTTGTTCTTTTATCGTCTTGAATTTTATTTTCTTTTTTATTCTACTTCCAATTTCATCAATGATTCATGCCTTGTATCCATTTGCAATAGATATTGATTTTATTACATTTATTTCCTGTTTTCCATCTTCAACACTTAATGGTATTGAATACGCCCTATATAACAAACTTATGAAGCAAGCTGTTTTGTGAGATTAAAAACTATTAAAATATTGTAGTTTTTCATAAAAATTGAGAATCAACCCCTGAAATAAAAAACTAGATTTTTTTCATTTAGTAATAAAATAACTAATACTTGTTTCAATAAAATCTTTTCCTGTCGAGTTAGATCAAGATGTTTTCTGCAATTTACAAGTTTTTGTGTCGTTGTGCGTTTGCTTCCTCCTCGATAAGCACCCTGATTGGTTCTCATTTTATTTCGAGGCAATTTGTCGGAAAGGGGATCCCATGTAAATAAGTCGTCCAACGGTTATCGCCACCACCTTTTTGTTGAGTTGTGTTCGCCGTTTTTTTAAACCTTCCGTCGTCTCCATTTCGAAGTTCGGCATTTTGTTTCCGACGGTAAGCTTGTATTGAAAAGTAGTGGTGCCGCGCAGTGTAAGTGGTACTGATTGATTGTATGAGTGACGTTTACGCGTCCGTTAGGATTTTACACGACTTATGGAAGCAATATTCCTGAGACATGATCATACAAAACAATACTACAAAATACAGTCAAATAACTATATAAAATAAATTATATCGGAACTTTATATAATCTTAAATATTGAGAAGAAATTAAATTAATATTCTTCTTTCATATATTAAAAGTTATTTTATTATCTTCCATTATTTGAGTAAAGGTTTTAGTTTTGTTTTGGTTTTAAATAAATTATTTTGACAAGTATTAATGTTTAGTTTAAATTTTTATTTTATTGAACAAGTATTATTTTCTTTTATATTAAATTAAATTTTACTAAACAAGATATCTTGGACGATTTTTTATTTGCTCCTGTGTTTGATAGATAAAAAATAAAAAATGTGTTGTAGTTATCTATTTGTTTGGTTTGAAGAATACGGTACATTATTAAACTTTCCCTTAAATTGGCAAAACCTTTGTGTTGCACTGACCAGACTTTCGTAATGATGTTAAAAATCTTTTTAAATTTATAATCCCCTAAATTTAAACCTACAAACATTTTTGATAAGTTTCAACATTTATGATAAGTTCAAGATATTTTAGCTAAGCATGTCAAAATCAACTAAATTTCCTTTTTTAATATGATTAAAAGATATTTCCAAATCTTTTTAAACGTCTGTTAGTGTGATGTTACCTTGATATGTCTACTATATTCCATTAGGTTCAATAAATCCATGGTCATTAACCAGATGATGTATTGAAGAAATTACATCTCAGAAATGTTCTATTTTCTTTTACTATCTGAAAACGCATTATTTATTTGTCATTCTCAGCTCCATTCATTCGGCAGCCTTCGAGGCACCACAACACCTTCGACAGATAAAGAGATTAGATACCTTTGGGCCTACGACCTTGTCTTGTAATGGTAAAGTAATTGCAGGTTATGTTAGGGTTGGCTTGTCATGCCACACTCGGTGCTGTTGTCTTTCAAGACCAACTTCCATAGTAACAGATGGTTTGTTTACTTGTAAAATGTAATAAGTATTGGGATATGCCTATAAGCTGTAACTTAAAGCATAAACAATCAAAATAGTACCACTCTCAAACAATTAGAGAGTGTTGTTTTTTTTCTTTTTTTTTTTTTTTTTTTTTGTAAATAATTTACTGCTTTGACATATTTTACCATTTTTAACTCAACGTTAGTAAGTATCTTCAAATAAAATACATTTGTATACTTCATTATGTAGTGTAGTAGTTATATTTTTAGCTTTATTGTTTACTAGCTGTACCTGCCCGCTTCGCCGGCCATAATATTGAGTTTTCATTGTATAATTGGAATATGCAGCAACCTTTCAGTTTACACAATATCCAATTTATATCCAATTTAGAATAGCAGATATTATGTATAGTTAGCTACTGTACTAAATTATTTTTTATTTTAAAAGTTTAGCCTACCATGTCTACCATAATTTTATTGAATTTGTTTTTATTTAACAGCTGTTAATCAAATAAATCGATCAATTAATATAGCTCCATAAGAATACCATGGGAATTTTGGAGGCCAGTGGGACGGAGTCCTGAGGTCGAAGAGGAAAATCCTTTCTTAGTCAAGTCTTTCTTGCAAGTCAAGAAGGTATTTCAAAATCTGAGAATGTACACAATACCAGTTTAGAAAAGAATCAACAAGGCCGTGGAACAAGACAGCTAACTACAGACGACAAAAATTCGACTGAAATGAGGCACTCGATAGATCGATCTCGATCTGGTCATTCTAGTCAAACTGTCAAACGTACCAAATCTAACCTCTCTTCAAGACAAATTGTAGTTGGAACAAATGAAAAGTCAGATAATTTAGCCGGAGATAAAAAGGCCTGGTTTTACCTGGGGAGGGTAAAAAAGGGTACGGATGTAGAGACAGTTAAAAGGTACGTTACAGATCAGTTTCCAGGTATCAATGTCTTTGTGAGTAAGCTAGACAGCAAAGGTGTTAATGACAGTTTCAAGATAGGAGTCGACTACGATAGGAAAGATGACCTCATGAGTGGATCTGTCTGGCCCAAAAACGTCCAAATTAAGCGTTTTTTATTCCGAAGGACCAGCTCAGCAGCGATAGGCTAGTGCAAGAACAAAGTGGGCCTACTCCTCCAAATCAAATGTATATATGCCCTGACAACGATTTGGAAGGTAAGACTACTCAACATTTCAAAATAGCCTATGTTAATACACAATGTTTGAGGACTAAATTCAACCTTATCTCACTCTATGTAAATAATGTAAATATAGATGTTTTGTGTTTGAGTGAACATTGGCTGGTGTCAGATGAAGTCAAGTTTTACAATAATATTGAGCACCTTAACTTAGCTAATGCCTATTGTCGAGCCAACCACAAAAACGGTGGTGTGTCAATTCATGTAAACTCAGCTCTTGATGTCAAGCCAGTCAATCTTGACCAGTTTTGCTCGGAATTAGACATTGAATTGACCGGTGCTATATTGACCGACAAGTCACTACTAGTTTTATCTATATACCGCTCACCAAATGGTAACCTAGAGCTTTTCTTTGATGCCCTGGACAATTGCCTAGTTTGGCTTGCTAGGTTTAATATGCCAATAGTCTTAGGTGGCGATGTTAACCTACCTTTAAACACAAATGATGACTCAGCTAATATGTTCAATTTTATTCTTAGAGGTCACGGACTCTTTATAACAACCCGTAGTCCTACTCGTGGTGAGAACTGCCTGGACACCATAGCTACTTCCCTGAATTTGTGGGCCTACAGCGTCGATATCGGGGATCCCGTGATAGCCGATCATTGTCCTGTGTTGATGAATGTGTTCTCGGAGGTGGTGAGTGTTGACAATTCTCCTGCATGGTGTGCCAATTATAATAGATCTATTAGGATTATTAATGATGACAAATTTCCTAGTTTTAAGGAAGCTCTATCTCAGACAGATTGGAGTCCCATTCTGCACTCAGCATCTTCACATCCTGAACAGGCCTTCTTGGATTTTTTCAACATGTTTAATGAGTTGTTTAACAGTTTCTTTCCAGCTAAAGCCTCATCCAGTTTTAAGGAGTCTAAAAAGCCAAAATCTAAAGCGAGTAGTAAAGCCTGGTATACTGATGACCTCGCCAAACTAAGACAGCTTGTAATTGCTCTGCATGATAGATATAAGAGTGCCAATATTCAATCAGAAAAAGACAGATTTTATTCAATGTACTTAAGAGCTAAAAGGGCCTATAGAAAGAAGGTAGATGAGTCAAAGAAACGAGCAAATATGGAGGAAATCCAGAATGCCAAAAACCCGTGCAAGGCAGCCTGGAGTCTGGTTAACCGTACCACAAAAGCTAAACCTACTCTAAAGTGTAATGCCAGTCCAGATGATTTTAACTCATATCTTCTTGGTGAAGTTGACAGGATAGTTGGTTCCATTCCCTCGGACAATTCTGGCATATCGCAGTTTCAAGTACCAGTACCTGGTAAGAAAGTTGGGGAATTCCTCCATTGGTCTCAAGTGAGCCCTGAAAACTTAATAAAAATTACTGGCAAATTCAAGAACTCTCAGAGTCAGGATATCTTTGGCATGAACGTTGTTCTTTTGAAGTATGTTATAAATGTAATAGCCATTCCCTTGGCTGCTGTCCTGAATGCTTGTTTGGGTGCTGGCATCTTTCCAGATATCTTAAAAGCTACTAGAACCGTACCAATTTTCAAGAAGGGGGATCCTGAAAAGGTGGAGAGTTACAGACCGATTTCGATAGTGTCAATTTTTTCCAAGGTCTTTGAGACAGTGATGAAGATGCAGCTGGTGGAATATTTCGAAGCTAATAGCCTGTTTTCGGAATCTCAGCATGGTTTCAGGAAAACCCGTTCGACAGTAACTGCAGTTTTGGAGTTGATCGACCACATCTTGGAATCTTTTGAGGCAGGATATTCGGTTGCCCTGACTCTAGCCGACCTAAGTAAAGCCTTCGATTGCGTTTCACATGACCAACTTATATCGAAGCTACAGAAGTATGGTGTGGCCGGAGCTGCTTTGCAGATTTTTAGATCTTATTTGACTGACCGCAAACAAGTCCTTTGTGTCAGGGGCGCTCAGTCTAGGCCAGGACCAGTAAAGTACGGAGTACCTCAGGGTTCGGTTATTGGCCCGGTTCTTTTCCTCATCACAGTCAATGATTTGGACCAGCTGGGAAGCCTGCTTCTGTTTGCGGATGATACTACAATCTACGCCAGCGGCAGGACTCCAGAGGAAGCAGAATTTAGGTCTAATCAAACTTTTTCCAGAGCAAAGAAGTGGTTTGAGGAAAATAGCCTATGTTTGAACGAGGTCAAAACCCAAGTTATGGTCTGTAGCCTGTCCAGACCCCTGACAAATATACAACATGATATCAAACTCTTGGGATTTACCTTGGACCCAAAACTTACATGGAGAGGGCATACAAATAATATTTGTATCAAGCTAGCCCGCGTTCTTCATTTGCTGCGTAGACTCAAACCTATGTTGACTAAGCAATACTTATTAACAGTTTACTACGGAATGTTTCACAGCCACATCAGCTATGGTCTGGAGATTTGGGGTCATGCCACTGGGTGCAAAGATATCTTCATCCTTCAGAAGAAAGCGGTTAGACTGATTTTGTCAGCCAAGGGTAGAGATCACTGCAGGCCCATTTTCATCGAACTGGGAGTGCTGAGTATTTACAGCCAGTACATTCTCTCCAGCCTGACCAATTTAAAGGCAAATCTGTCGGACTTCTCTGTAAGGAGTGATCTCCACACTTATAACACCCGGAGAAATGGTGACCTAGACATTCCCTTCTGCCGACTCAGCAAGAGGAAAGACAGCTTCCCCGATCTCGCGCTGCGTATGTACAATAGGCTACCAGCAAATATCAGGAACATAGGAAACGTCCAGGAGTTCAGGGACCGCCTAAAAACTTGGCTGCTGCAGAGGCCATTTTACTCACTGGGTGAATTCCTCCAAGCTACTTACTGAGCCTGCCGCCCATATCTGTGAATAAAATGTATATAAATGTATAAATGTATAAATGTTTTATAAATGTTTTATAAAAAGTTTTTTTCTCTCTTTGACGCTATCTATCCAGCAGAGCTGGTCAAGGATTCAGCAGGAGGTAATCAAGGTAATCAAGGTAGTGAGCCTCTAGGGGCCAAGATAAACCTATGTACAAAATATAAAGTCAATTGGACGTATAGTTTCGGAGAAATAGTAATGAGTGGTAAATGACTTTTATATAGATAATACATTTAAAATTTTCTGATTGCAATCAGTTTGTTCTCTTAGATGAAAAAGTTAAATCTAGACAAATCTGTAAGTCTTCTTTTAGAGGGCACAAAGTACTATATTTGACTCTGAATCAATAAAATATTGTGTTTCTCGCCATGTTTAGCTATGTCCTATGATGCTTTAAAACTAAATTGTTAATTTTCCGATTGAAAACAGTTTGTTCTCCTAGATAACAAAATTTCATAATCTAGAAAAATCTAAGTCTACTTTCAGAGGGCGCAAAGTACGGTAATTGACTATAAATCAGTGAAATACCGTGTTTCTAGCCATGTTTAGCCATGTCCTATGATCTGGATATAGGCCTACATGTGTTCAGATTAAATTGTATATTTTCCCATTGAATACAGTATGTTCTCCTGGATAACAAAGTTTCACAGTCTAGAAAATCTGTAAGTCAACTATTAGAGGCCATAAAATAACCAATTTGATTTACATGTACAAATTGAAAATCTAGCTCTACGTAAGTATGAAGGAGATGAGATAGAGCAAAGTTGTAGATCGTCTCAAATCAAGTAAAGAAAATGGTGTTAGTTTTGCTGTAGAACCGTTCATTTAGCCGCTACAGTCCAATTAGAGGAACAATGTTTTTGGCATTTAAAATTGTTGGCACTAAAGAGGCTGTCATCTTCGAATTACTGAGAATTTTTCAAAATCTCTTCTTATTGCACATCTACAACATAAGACCTTTGACGGTACAAAATTTCCGCCTCGTAGGCTTACCACTTATTTATTACAGTGATGAGTGAGTGAGTCAGTGGTATTTACCTTTTATAGGTATAGATTTATATTCTATAAACTATCCGTATTCAATAAATTGTAAGTTATACGGAATTATTACGATTTCAAAAGCGTTAGATAATTTTCTATTATAAGTGTTATATTGAAAATTGTGGCTGAGAAAAAAGAAAAATTGTGTTATATTGAAAAAGTGGAAAATTTCCAAAAATTTTTAAAATTTTGAGAAAAGTCTAAAATTTCAAAAATAGTCGAAAATTTCGAAGAATGTCGAAAATTTTGAGAAAAGTAAAAAATTTCGATTAATGTCAAAAATTTTGAGAAAAGTTAAAAACTTCCAAAAATTTCGAGAAGTCACAATACTTCCTCAAACAAAACAGAGCAAGCCATAATATTTTACAATAGTCAACAAATGTTTAGTCATAAACATAACTTGATAAAACAAAAATGTTACTGTTTCTTTACGTATATTTCTGAAATAAGTATATACATGGTAAAAATGGATAAGTTTACACAACTCTATAAATAATAAACTTAAAAAGATAAAAAAACTGAGCTAAAATACTTTTATATTATAATAATGTAACTTTAATATATTACGTTATAATACTGAGTAATATTTATAACTCGTATTTTTATCTCTTACTAGTATTTAATAATTTGTGTAATAAATAATGCATTGTTATTGTACATATAGTCTATTTATTTGGACACATTGTATAGTGACATTTCATTTTGTCAAACGTTGTTTATAACTAATCATTTGTTGACTTCTACAAAATATTTTACCTTTTCATCTAATAATTGAGGGAATATTTAGCTCTTTCATACCATTTTCAATATAAGACTTCTAGTAGAAAACTATTCGGAGCAGTCTTCGGAGATAACTTTTTTAATTACGTTAGATCGTCAAACATAAGTTATTATTTACCGAATACTGATATTTTATGAGTACTTCCTAAAATAAGTAGAAATAAACTTTTATACCATTAAAACTGTTGAGACAATCGTTACTCAATAATCACTCGCATTATCAAGACATACACAGGCATTGTAGTTGTCAAGATACAGATCTTTAGTTAGTGGAAAGATTGGCTAAAGAACATGAGTGGACGGTTGAATAGGCTATCGTAGAGTTTGTTAACTTAATTATATTGAAATGCAACAATTATCTTTAATGTAAACAACTAGACGACACCTCTGCATTCTTAGTATTTCAGTCGCTAAGCTCGTGTCACCTCGTGCCAGAGTTTGGCCTCATAGTACAGGAGTTGAAAGGGGGGTTGAGGCTTGCACTTTTAGCTGCTGTCAAATTTATTTTTTATTATTGTTTGGACCATTTAGGTGGACATAAAAACACATATTTTTTTACCCCCAGTGTCATCGACAACCTGGAGGGGGGGGGGACATCACGAAAGTAACAGTTAATGAAACCATCTGTATTTCAATAATGGTATTAGATACGGGTTTAGAAAAACATCGTCTGATTTGGAAAAATATGCTATTTAAAAATAGTCACTATAGAAACTGAGCTGTCTTTGATTTTTTTAAGATTACAAAGTATTTCTAACTAAATTATACAAATTTTAAAAACCAAGACACTGATCAATTTCAGTTATGACTAGAAAATAATAACTTAATCATCTTTATAGCCATACCTAACAACAAATGGTATTTGTGTGCGTATATAAATCAACTACCGTAACTTAATTACAGATAATTTAGACTAATTCACGTTCGTCCTGCATGATCTATTTAACTATATGAACTCAATGAATAAGAGAATGCTAACTCAATGAATAAGAGAATCCTAACTCAATGAATAAGAGAATCCTAACTCAATCAATAATAGAATCGTAACTCAATGAATAAGAGAATCCTAATTCAATGAATAAGAGAATCCTAACTCAATGAATAAGAGAATCCTAACTCAATCAATAATAGAATGCTAACTCAATGAATAAGAGAATCCTAATTCAATGAATAAGAGAATCCTAACTCAATGAATAAGAGAATCGTAACTCAATGAATAAGAGAATCGTAACTCAATGAATAAGAGAATCCTAATTCAATGAATAAGAGAATCCTAACTCAATGAATAAGAGAATCCTAACTCAATCAATAATAGAATGCTAACTCAATGAATAAGAGAATCCTAACTCAATCAATAATAGAATCGTAACTCAATGAATAAGAGAATCCTAATTCAATGAATAAGAGAATCCTAACTCAATGAATAAGAGAATCCTAACTCAATCAATAATAGAATGCTAACTCAATGAATAAGAGAATCCTAACTCAATCAATAATAGAATCGTAACTCAATGAATAAGAGAATCCTAATTCAATGAATAAGAGAATCCTAACTCAATGAATAAGAGAATCCTAACTCAATCAATAATAGAATGCTAACTCAATGAATAAGAGAATCCTAACTCAATCAATAATAGAATGCTAACTCAATGAATAAGAGAATCCTAACTCAATCAATAATAGAATGCTAACTCAATGAATAAGAGAATCCTAACTCAATCAATAATAGAATCGTAACTCAATGAATAAGAGAATCCTAATTCAATGAATAAGAGAATCCTAACTCAATGAATAAGAGAATCCTAACTCAATCAATAATAGAATGCTAACTCAATGAATAAGAGAATCCTAACTCAATCAATAATAGAATGCTAACTCAATGAATAAGAGAATCCTAACTCAATGAATAAGAGAATCCTAACTCAATGAATAAGAGAATCCTAACTCAATCAATAATAGAATGCTAACTCAATGAATAAGAGAATCCTAACTCAATCAATAATAGAATGCTAACTCAATGAATAAGAGAATCCTAACTCAATCAATAATAGAATCGTAACTCAATGAATAAGAGAATCCTAATTCAATGAATAAGAGAATCCTAACTCAATGAATAAGAGAATCCTAACTCAATCAATAATAGAATGCTAACTCAATGAATAAGAGAATCCTAATTCAATGAATAAGAGAATCCTAACTCAATGAATAAGAGAATCGTAACTCAATGAATAAGAGAATCGTAACTCAATGAATAAGAGAATCCTAACTCAATTAATAAGAGAAGTTAGGTTAGTACTTACTATCTTTCACAAAAGCACACTTATTTATTTTATATTGTGAAGTTATTATTTTCCAGTCATAACAAAAGTGTCTTGGCATTAAAATGAAAAAAACATGAAAAAACGTATAATTTTGTCAGAAAATTTCCTTCGTTCTTAAAATAACAAAGATAGCGTAATTTGTATGATAACATTTTTTATAGAAAATATTTTTCCAAATCAGACAGTGTTTTTCCTAAACATGTATCTATTGCTCGTGAAATGCATATGGTTTCTTGAACTGTTATTTTCGTGATGTCCCACCCTTCAGGTTGTCGACTACACTGGGGGTAAAAACAACATGTGTTTTTATTTCCACCTGTGGTCAAAAAACAATAAAAAATAAAATTGCCTGCAGCTAAAATCAACCCCCCTAAGCTTTCGTACTGTTGGGCTCAGTCTGTAACTACATCAACGGCATAGTTTTGTGACGGCACCCCAGTTTTTGTGACGTTCTAGTATATAAAAAGATTACTGTTATTAGTAAACTTCGCAACACTAAATTAAGTTACCGTCTTGGATATATTTTGATTGAATATCTAAAATCATGTTCATCCCATCTTAGTAAATCAACAAAAACAAATTAGTCTTTATTGAAATTAATACTAATTCGTTTTGGTTAATTAAAGAGATGGAAGGAAAATTAATTAATACAATTAATCAAAATGTCAGCACTGGTGGCGCAGTGCTGTAACCCAGCTACAGGGGACAAAGTGTTAGGGAGATTGAAGGCGATAGATTGGTGGATGCTCGGTTCTCTTAATACCAACATGGCGTCCGCTTGTTGGTTGCTTTCGGCGTGGACACTACTAGAGAAGTCTGGGATGTCCAGGTTGGGTGGTGATCATTGTACGGGTGCTGTGTGGGGGAGATAACTGAGTATCAAGCTTGTCAATTAGCTGAAAATCAGACCAGCACTACGAGGTTCGGATTCCACGTAAAGCTGTAGGTCCCTTAGTTGCCCTGGCTGTTGGGCTATTAATAAATTTCCCTTTCTGAGGAACAGTTGAACTCAGTAACCAGACTACACTCATCCACTCTCCTCCTACACTTATATCACCATTCATATTCGCCTTAAAATACCAACAACGTTGTGTCGGCGTCTCATATGTAAGAATAAAATATATCCGAACATTTAATTTAATTTATATTTATGCACCATACATACAATTAAAAGTGATAATTCAAATGCACAAACAATTATTGTTTTCTTTAGTCTGTGTTTTTTTTTATTGTATAATTTGAACTATTGCTAATAATTTCTGATGGAATAAAGAATCCTTATGATTGATCTTTATGGTTATTTTAATTATTATTATTATCTATTTTATATTCATTAACTGTGATGGTTAATTCTACCCTTTTGAACGAGCTTAAGAAAAGTCCTTTTTTTAGTACTACTCTATAATACAAAGTGTCAATTCCATTAAGACTTCATGTCAGTTAAATTAACAGAAAAAATATTTGGTAATTATTTCTTGAGAAATTTTAATAATGTAAACAAATAAGACATTTTCGAATTACCATCCCATACTGTACGTATATTGGGTGTTTTACATTACAATGTCGTTAGGTGGTAAAATTTTGGAAATACTATATTCCTCTCTAGTCCCTGAGATCAAATCCTTTTATTTGAGCCCTCTCTCGTCGTGTTTTCTATTTTCCAAAAACCTACAATGTTCAGTTGAAAATTGCTCTTACAAAATTGTATACAGGGTGATTCATTCGCTCCTCCTTCTAAAACACATTCAACTAGTAAACATAATGAAAAAATACCGCTCAAACATGTCCAAAAACGCTTCATTAGAGAGTTAAAACTAACGAAAGATTTCAGCACGATTCTTGAACAGAGTCAAATAAACCTGAACTGAACTTCTGAGAAGGTAAATTATATATCTTATATATTGTAACCTGGAAAACAACTTAAATTGGTTTCAAAACTGTACCTTTAGTAGGTTTGAGCAATTCAAGATTAAATGCAAGACATTTGGGAATCAAACCATTGTTTACGTTTAACGTACAATACATTTGTAAAATGGCTGATATATACTTAAAATATCTAAATATTGGTAAAGAATTTATTTCTGAGAACATTTAAGTAAGTTTGTTAATAATCTATTCACTTTTAAAACTCACCAGATTTTCAGTAGCAATCGACTAAATAACACTCCGACTAACACAATTATCGCAAACCAAGTTTAGAATTCAAAACCGTTCAAAGAGAGGTTCGCACGCGACTGTTAGTTTTATGCCGGGAATTTTGCAAGACACCGATTGCTAGCATTGACCTAGGTAGATAAGAATATGCCTTGGCTGCGATAACAAAAGGTCGCATTACCATGGTTCCTGTTCCGTGAAAATTGGTTCCTTGATAACAAACTGATTATCTCTGAAAACATGGTAGCTAAGATTTAAGCATATTCTGGGGATAAACGCTGTTATTTATTTTTATACATCTATAACCTTGTATTTCTTGCACAAAATTGGCATTGCTGTTAAGGATATTGCACAAGAAGGAAAATGGGCTGATATAATTGTTCTTATTTGTAACTCTTACTGCAAGGATGTCTGGACTTACGAAGAGCATTTGGCGCTGAGGAGTTGAGTCCAGTATTACTGTACTACATCAATCCTACAACGTTCAGTCCTGTTTCCTTACCACACACGTTTTCTCAGTGATTGAACAGAGAAAATCCATACATGATGATTTGCATAAATGATTACTTCTTAGATTAATATAGCACAAATATAACTCACCGACAAAGCCAGTGTGTATTATATGGGGAATATGATATGTTACATGAGTGTGGATGACTTCTGTAGTCTGGTTACTAAGCAACTATGCTCATAAAGGCCCATTTTTATTGCTCAACAATGTACAGCTTAACGTAGAATCCGAACCACGTAGTGTTGGTCTGAATGTCAGCTAACTGACAAGTTTGATACTCTGGCAGGCCTAATAATAATTGACTCATGGCTAGGTTCTCTATCCTAGACAACATCTGAATCCAGCTCACCATCCAACCACACACCCCAGACTTCTTTAGCACATAACTATATACCGATGACAACCATTAACATAGAGAAGTCAAAGTGAACTATGGAGAAATATAGAGAAGTCAACATTTATTGTGATTACATCTTTACTAACAGTGAACCATGGAGAAATATAGAGAAGTCAAAATTTATTGTGATTACACCTTTACTAAAAGTGAACTATGGAGAAATATAGAGAAGTCAAAATTTATTGTGATTACACCTTTACTAACAGTGAACTATGGAGAAAGATAGAGAAGTCAAAATTTATTGCGATTATACCTTTACTAACAGTGCACTGTTAAGAAATATAGAGAAGTCAATATTTATTGTGATTACACCTTTACTAAAAGTGAACTATGGAGAAAGATAGAGAAGTCAAAATATATTGCGATTATACCTTTACTAACAGTGCACTGTGAAGAAATATAGAGAAGTCAACATTTATTGTGATTACACCTTTACTAACAGTGAACTACGGAGAAATATAAAGAAGTCAACATTTATTGTGATTACACCTTTACTAAAAGTGAACTATGGAGAAATATAAAGAAGTCAACATTTATTGTGATTACACCTTTACTAAAAGTGAACTATGAAGAAAGATAGAGAAATCAAAGTCGATACATTGCGATTACACCTTTGCTAACAGTGAACTGTGAAGAAATATAGAGAAGTTAAAATGTATTGTGATTACACCTTTACTAAAAGTGAACTATGGAGAAATATAAAGAAGTCAACATTTATTGTGATTAAACCTTTACTAACAGTGAACTATGAAGAAAGATAGAGAAGTCAAAGTCAATACATTGCGATTACACCTTTACTAACAGTGAACTATGAAGAAAGATAGAGAAGTCAAAGTCAATACATTGCGATTACACCTTTACTAACAGTGAACTATGAAGAAATATAGAGAAGTCAAAATGTATTGTGATTACACCTTTACTAAAAGTGAACTATGAAGAAAGATAGAGAAGTTAAAATCAATATATTGTGATTACTCCTTTACTAACAGTGAACTATGGAGAAATGTATAGATTTTTACTTTTCGGTTATTTTACGTTGCTTCGTTTGAAAAGTTAATTTAATTTTCGTATGTCTTATAACAATATAATTTATTTTCCTTTAATAGATATGCCTGAAACTCTAATCTTTGTTGACCAGAATTATTTAATGTCTGTCACACCCAGCAACCATTCACTTAACTTTATATTAAATCACTCCTTCATAGTACCAAAACACTGAGCTTCCTTTTTTTTAATTCACTCTTTATAATTGAATTGCGCTGTTCAACTTCCTTCCAGTTTCTGTGCAAGTCGAAACTGACCACTTAAAGTTAATAAAAAACTAAAGAACCTGCTACTTAACCTTTGTTGCTACATTGTCCGGGAATTCCAGGCTGGACACTCCTTCTAGTTATGTAAATACTTATTGGGAATGTGTATTAATTAAACAATTTTAGAGAGAGTTTAACGGTAATATGTATGACTTATATAAGCTGATCATAGTTTATCTAATCGAAATAATAGTTAAATTATCCTAAGAAGTCAAGTTAGCAGAATAAAGTTTGAATTTGAAATGCTGAGTGATGATAATGTTGTGGTACATTCGAATTTGCTACTACTCGGAAATAGTGATTTCCAAAAAAAGCTTATAATATAAGATCTGATGCTGAATAAGAAACCTTAAACAGAGCAGTTGTCTTAAGATTTCGGGATATATTGTCACTGAGTCCATGCACTTTTGGGAGATTGACTGTGTTTAATCATAAACTTGAAACTAAATAATTTGAACATGTTTAAAAGACCACACAGCCAAAATAACTTTTCCAAATTCCAAGATTAAAACTCAACTGTACCATTATATTTGACCCTGTACGTTATCTAAGGACGAAAATATATTTCATAATTGCCTTTCAACTACGTTTGTAATATCCTTAATGTAACAGATTACCCGGGTTATTAAATAATATAAAGATATGAGATCCCTTGATAAAATACTTGCTATGTCATAAACCCATCAGTAAAGGTTCTGGTGACCAGCTCTTCAATAATTTCAGGTTTCTGATGTAGAGTATACAAATATTGTTCTTCAAGACTCTGAAAACTTCCTTCGTTCTGAAGACCACAATATTATATGATGCCTATTTCAATAGATTTTATTCCTAATACTGCATCCTTCAGCATACAATCTTCAAGGACTTAAGGTAAAGCGTACTTGTAAAGTGTAAACAATTTTTTCTTGAATATGCAGAAGATTTGTCTCATTTTCTAGCCTACATGATATCAGGATTTAATTAATTCTATGCTCTCCCTCAAGCTTTTATCAAACAGCTCTTCAACAATTGAAAATTCCTTAACTACCATCTCATGTGTTGTTTGAAAAAAACGAGTTCCCGAAAATTAGTATATTGCATTTTTAACAGATCAAAGGCTCTCCCTGTGCTCTTTTCCTATCCCACAGTGGTTTTCACAAAGCTTCAAGGGATAAATTTCCATACAGTTCATCAAAAACAAAATTTTAAATTGTATTGAAGAACCTTTGACAAAATCATATCTTTTTTAATGAATGAAGAAGGAAATAGCCACAACTTCAGATTGTACCTGATATTATCAAAATATTGAAGGCTAAATCGTATTTGTCTACATTGTATTGGCCACAGTCTACTTATTTCCACTGATTTATGTTGTAAGAAAATAAACTCATCTTAAATCCCATCAGCTTGGATTCTCATCGGGCACTGGTCAGGATTATATTTAGAGATTTTAAAATTCTGGACCATGGGTGCTTTAGAAACTGTTTGCTACAGCGGATTACCTTTTTCAACCGGTTTTTAAAATAACTTAAGGCAGTTTTGTGAAAAATAACTTAAGAGTTGCAAAGAACAAACAAAAGAGAAAATCCAAGTACATTTTGTCTTGTAAGATCATTTAGGCTTTAACTTTGATATAATTCGCATTAAATTGTATAGTTAAAGTTTTTTTAATTATGCATTGGACCAGTAAGCCTACCCATAAAAAAGTTTTCCGTAATCGGGTGTTGAACGAGGAAAGAAACAAACATATTAATTAAGTGATTCGCACAGTGTATTCTAATTATAAGCCATAAATGGTCTAGTGAGTACAGCTGTGCCGAGCTCCACTTGACTCTCAATTGAGAGGTCAATCTGTCGACTGATCGTTGATCACAGCTGTCATTCTTGTTGAGCCCCCTCCTCCTCATCGTGTGACAACAGCCGTGCCGCGTGAGGCATCCACCTGACTTTCTACTGAGACCTAGGTCCACGACTGATAGTTGATCAAAGCTGTCATTCTTGTTTAGCCCCTCCTCCTTATCGTGTGACAACAGCCGCGCTGCGTGAGGCATCCACCTGACTTTCTACTGAGACCTAGGTCCATGACTGATCGTTGATCAAAGCTGTCATTCTTGTTTAGCCCCTCCTCCTTATCGTGTGACAACAGCCGCGCTGCGTGAGGCATCCACCTGACTTTCTACTGAGACCTAGGTCCATGACTGATCGTTGATCACAGCTGTCATTCTTGTTTAGCCCCTCCTCCTTATCGTGTGACAACAGCCGCGCTGCGTGAGGCATCCACCTGACTTTCTACTGAGACCTAGGTCCATGACTGATCGTGATCACAGTTGTAATTCTTGTTGAGCCCCCTCCTCCTTAACGTGTGACAACAGCCGCGCTGCGTGAGGCATCCACCTGACTTTCTACTGAGACCTAGGTCCATGACTGATCGTGATCACAGTTGTAATTCTTGTTTAGCCCCTCCTCCTTATCGTGTGACAACAGCCGTGCCGCGTGAGGCATCCACCTGACTTTCTACCAAGACACAGGTCCACGACTGATCGTGATCACAGTTGTAATTCTTGTTTAGCCCCTCCTCCTTATCGTGTGACAACAGCCGTGCCGCGTGAGGCATCCACCTGACTTTCTACCAAGACACAGGTCCACGACTGATCGTTGATCACAGCTGTCATTCTTGTTGAGCCCCCTCCTCCTTATCGTGTGACAACAGCCATGCCGCGTGAGGCATCCACCTGACTTTCTACCAAGACACAGGTCCACGACTGATCGTTGATCACAGCTGTCATTCTTGTTGAGCCCCCTCCTCCTCATCGTGTGACAACAGCCGTGCCGCGTGAGGCATCCACCTGACTTTCTACCAAGACACAGGTCCATGACTGATAGTTGATCACAGCTGTCATTCTTGTTTAGCCCCTCCTCCTTATCGTGTGACAACAACCGCACTGCGTGAGGCATCCACCTGACTTTCTACTGAGACCTAGGTCCATGACTGGTCGTGATCACAGTTGTCATTCTTTTTGAGTCCCCCCCCCCTTCATAGTGTGACAATAGTTACGCTGGGTAAGGCATCCACCTGACTTTCTACTGAAACCTAGGTCCATGACTGGTCGTGATCACAGCTATCATTCTTGTTGAGTCCCCTCCTCCTCATCGTGTGACAACAGCTACGCTGCGTGAGGCATACACCTGACTTTCTACCGAGACACAGGTCCATGACTGATCGTGATCACAGTTGTCATTCTTGTTGAGCCCCCTCCTCCTCATCGTGTGACAACAGCCGCGCTGCGTGAGGCATCCCACCTGACTTTCTATTGAGACATAGGTCAGACCAACTTTCTTATCTTGTGTGCTTTGTTCATTGTCTGTTTTATAAGTTCCAAGTACAATCCTTTCACCACCACTCATCTTAATTCAAGTTGTAAAGCATATAACCAAACATTTTTTGTTTAAGTGCTACCTAATCTTAAGTCTAGAAGCTATCTAACTAATAAATACGCCATAAAATATCTTTAGTTCTAAATCGTCCCTATAAATAGGTAACCTGTTCTAAAGATGCCACACCTTAGTGTGCTGCTCCTTTAATCTCCAAACTTGTTAGCCACTGGCATGAGGACATTTTATTGGACTTTTGTAACTATCAAAATTAAATGGTTAGAAAAGTTTAGTTAGCTTATAATGTTAGAAAGATTTACGACTATAAATGAATCGATTTTGAACACTCTTTGATATCAAGAATACTGATCTCATATTTTAAACCAAAATGTTCAAGCCATGCAGATTTCTGTCCTGCCTTAAGTTCAGAGATACAAAAACACAATTATATCTAGGGGCGACTATTGCAAAAAGTTAGTACTGAGCTACTATTGCAAAAAGTTAGTATATTTTTTTGCGTATCAGCTGTACCCAGATTGCCGTTTCATAGTATCAAGTGTTAACATTATTCTTACATAAATGAATAAATTATGAGAAGGAAGATTTTGATTATGCTTCTGATAGTTTGAGCCTATATGCGAAAATATTCAAGTTTCTAGCTTAAATTCAAGTTGTTAGGACCTGTTGATTAGTGTCAGTGCTTGAATTAGAAGCTACGTATATTATAGTGAATATGTCAGCTAAGGTAGAGTAAAAATGAATAAATGTTCTGCTACTTAGTCAGATAGTATGTAAACATATAGGAAATCATGATGTGATTTTACTTACACAATTTTACTTATGATATACAACATGAAAAACTGAATTCTTACTCATCAAGAAATCTTCGGAACCGCTGAATAGATTTTGATGAAATTAGGAGTAAAGTTATCTTTTGTATCATAGAGACCCACAATGAGAGGGTTTCTCGAAATTCATTCCTAAGAGACAGAAACCGCCCCTTACGGTTACTTTTTCTGTAAGAGTGACATTGCCTTGATTAAATATAGTAATTTATTTTAAACAGCAGATACATAAAACCTAAGCAAAATCTTAGCTAATTTGGTTTTCATTGTGAAATGCTTTTTAAATATGAAATAATTGCACTACTTTGCATCCCCCTAACGAAGACTCGTAGACTTTTGTATACTGTAAAACTATGCTATCTAGTGAAACGGCAACAGGTGAGACATTATCGTCAAATAGTTTCTAATTATGGCGTGTATAAAATTTCAAAACGAGTGAACGTCACACAGCACAATAACCAATATATTATCACATTTCATTTGATTATGGACCTCTAACCAAAACGTAACACCCTAACCTAGATTTTATTTAATTAGAACTGCCATAAAAGATTATATAAATGAACTTTTATGAATAAGAAATGCGTAAAAAATATCCAAGAATCAAACAGCAATTATTAACTAATTTTCGGAACGAGGAAATCCTTGAATTAATGTTGGAATACTCAATAGGGTTTTTGTTTCTTCCTGAAACGACATGTCGAATGCTTCAAATTACGAAGAAATTACTTAACGAGAGGACGGTAAAAACAATTGAAGCATATTACTTGCTTTTTATAAAGAAGATATTGTCTTAAGGTCGAAAATCGAGGTAGGAACTTAGGAGACATGAATTTTCCTTGAAAAAGTTGAAGGTGAAATCCGTTGAGAGAGAGAGACATTTAAATAACTGAAGGTAAATCAGCCTCAATATGAGCTAGGGATGTACTTGTTTGATTAGCATTGCAATCACACAGGAAAATCAAGAATTACCTCTAAGTATGAAAAAACTATACAGATTCCTGTGTTAGTTGATGAGATGGTTTAGAGAGAAACATGCGGGGAAGTGTAAGCAAGCGTAAGGGATGTTGGCTAGTTTTATTTAATAATTTCAAACAGCTTGTATAAAGTGGCGTAATATTCAAATCCTAGATGGGTACTTGGTAA
>JAQJVL010008040.1:0-21336 GCA_035578905.1 Stictocephala bisonia
TACTACAATGAACTATAGTAGATAAAAAGCCCAGGTTTTGGGCTCACTTTCGGGTATCTTCGGGTCGAGGATCCAAGATGGCGACCACGTTCGGGTATCTTCGGGTCACGTGACCACACCGAGCTCTGATTGATGACGTCATCCAAGATGGCGGCGCCCATTTCCCGCCAAATTTTCTAACCTCACTTTTCCTAACCTCAAATTCCCGCCAAATTTCCTAACCTCACTTTTCCTAACCTCAAATTTCCCGCCAAATTCCCAAATTTCCCACGCTTTTCCCGGAATTCCCCAAAATTCCCGATTTTCCCCCAAATTCCCGATTTTCCCGAAATTACCTTACTTTTTTCCCCAATTTTCCCGATTTTCCTCCAAATTCCCAAATTTCCCTCCAAATTCCCACATCATACTATATGAAATACACTGTTAACCTTGTTATACTATATAAAATTCATTGTTAACCTAACTTTTTCCGTGTTATACTATATAAAATTCACTGTTGACCTTGTTATACTATATAAGATACACTATATAAAATACAGTCTTAACCTAACTTTTTCCATGTTATACTATATAAAATTCACTTTTTTTGTCCAATATGGCATCTTTTTCCATATTATACTATATAAAATTCACTTTTTTGTCCAATATGGCGTCTTTTTCCATGTTATACTATATAAAATGCACTTTTTTGTCCAATATGGCATCTTTTTCCATGTTATACTATATAAAATGCACTTTTTTGTCCAATATGGTGTCTTTTTCCATGTTATACTATATAAAATGCACTTTTTTTGTCCAATATGGCATCTTTTTCCATGTTATACTATATAAAATTCACTTTTTTTGTCCAATATGGCATCTTTTTCCATGTTATACTATATAAAATGCACTTTTTTTGTCCAATATGGCATCTTTTTCCATGTTATACTATATAAAATGCACTTTTTTTGTCCAATATGGCATCTTTTTCCATGTTATACTATATAAAATGCACTTTTTTTGTCCAATATGGCGTCTTTTTCCATGATATACTATATGAAATGCACTTTTTTGTCCAATATGACGTCTTTCCCTCTTCAAAATTCCCTCCCAAAATTCCTCATCCAATATGGCGACCTTTCCCTTCGGGTACTTCCGGCGACCGTCGACTACCTTCGTACACGTCGTCTGCTGGTCGGGCGCGCATGCACC
Source organism: Stictocephala bisonia (assembly GCA_035578905.1). NCBI lineage: Eukaryota > Metazoa > Arthropoda > Insecta > Hemiptera > Membracidae > Stictocephala > Stictocephala bisonia. Next base: position 1,192 of record JAQJVL010008040.1, read on the forward strand.
CCTTGTTACTCTACTCTATGTGCTCGATCCGATCGTAGCGCACCTGGTGGCAAAACTTAGCACATCCTTTCGGAAACATGGTGCCTTCGGAAGGGAAGTCCCAGGTGGGAAAATTCCCTCCCTCAAATTCCCTCGGTATACTATACAAAATGCACTCTTCCCATCTCATACTATATAAAATGCAAAAGATGGTGGCCATTTACATATGTACTATATAAAATGCTTTCGTGTACTTCCGACGACTACCTTCGTACGCTCTTCACCCCTCGGCTACAGGTCTGGCGCGCATGCGCACCCATATGCTACGCTCTGATTGGATAGTCCCTTCTTCTCATTTTGAAAAACAGTACTACACAGGATGACGTAATCGGGGTTTCAAGTCTGGACAGGCGCGTGACCCAAATACTACGTTCTGATTGGTTGCCCCCTCCCCCTCCCCCCTCAATCCCTATATAAACGACCAACACATTCAATCCGTCTCACTTCTACTCTTGCGCTCGTACTGATCAGACGTGTCTTCACTTTGCTCCTACTCACGTAATTCTTGTAATTTTGGACACCGTTCTCTGTACGGTATTTCAAAGTAATAATCAATATTTACCACCCTTTGTTTTTCTTCCGATTTAATTTTGTTTGAAAGATGGAATCCTTTTCCATATACGACAACCTCGTCACCATTTCCCGTAGGTTCGATACATCCGATCCTGATCTCCTTACCGTTCTGACCGTACATAAAAATAAAATCATGGTTGAAATAAATAAACACCTAAACCGGCTCGGGGGAGTAAAATGGTACATCGCGGTCCAAATTAAATTCACAAAAATTGTTAACAACGAAGAAATTACCACCACTCCCTTCTTTCACGGCAAAACTCGTCCTTTGTTACCTTCCGATTCTCTAGATGTACAATACTCTGAGGCTACAGACAAAATTTTAGAAAGCGTGGCTAAGTGGGTAAGTCAAGGTAGTGGGTGGGTAATAGAAAATGTTTTACGACTCAATTTGTTCATTGTTAAATTTCAACCTTTGTACGCCTCTTCTTTCATACCCACTCCGAAAAAAATTTCTCACCCCAAACAAGGAATTATAAATATTAAAAATGACGATCAAAAATGTTTCCTGTACTCTGTACTTGCCCAATTGTTCCCTGACCGAAATAGACGCGTAAGCTATTTCAAAAAACTTGAAAATAAATTAAACATGTCTGGGATTAGCTATCCTGTCAAAATTACCGATTTAGACAAATTTGAAAAATTGAACCCTGCTATCTCTGTAAATGTATTTGGTTTTGAAAAAGACGAAATTTACCCCCTAAGAATAACCAAAGAAAAATTTAGAGCTCACCACATCAACCTGTTACTACTGACTACTGACACTACCTCCCACTACTGTCTGATCACTCACATGTCCCGACTTTTAGCTCACTTGACTAAATACGACTATGCATCACACTACTGTGACTATTGCCTACACAGATTTTCCTCCCAACTACGACTTACTAACCACTTACCTTTGTGTTCACCACACGGTGCACAAAAGACCAGACTTCCTACTGATGACGAAAAATACATATCTTTCAAAAATTACACACTAACTCACAAAGTTCCCTTCACTATTTATTGTGATTTTGAATCTTTTGTTGTACCTATCCCTACTACACTCAATAATCCATCTACTTCACATACTACCAACACTGCCCATCACGTCCCCTCTGGTTTTTGTTACGTAATCATTGATAGTAATGGCAAACCAGTAAAGCAACCTAAAGTCTATAGCGGCCCCGACGTTGTAGATACGTTTCTAAATTGTTTGATTGCAGAGTCTGAGGAACTCTTACCCATTATCAAAAAGAATATTCCTATCAATATGTCTCCGCAAGACAAAAATTATTTTCCAAAATGCTACCACCTGTCACCTTTGTCAAAAACCTTTACATGGAGACAAAGTGGCCAATCATAATCACCTAACGGGGCAGTTCTTGGGACCCCGCCCACAATTCATGCAATCTAAATTATAAAGTTCCCGATCACATTCCTGTATTTTTCCATAACCTCAGAGGTTATGACTGCCACCCACTTGATCCAAGGGTTAGGTAAATTCAAAAAAGAAAAACTGTCATGTATCGCTACAACCAGTGAGCGGTACATTTCAGTCACCCTTGAATCTTTACGATTTTTGGACTCACTACAATTCCTTAACGCTTCTTTGGACACACTCGTGTCCAACTTAGTTTCTGACGGGGCATCAAAATTCAAAATTTTAGGGCAGTGTATGACTGACACAGACTTACTACTACGAAAAGGTGTCTTTCCCTACACTTACATGACAGATGAATCAAAATTTAACGATACTGAACTGCCTCCCAAGGAGGCGTTCTACAATGACCTGACCAAAACACCTATCACTGACGAAGACTACACACACGCACAGACTGTGTGGTCAACCTTTGGTATGACCACTTTGAAACAATATCACGACCTTTACTTACTCACAGACGTACTATTACTTGCCGACGTGTTTGAAAACTTTAGGACGACCAGTATGACATACTATGGGATTGACCCATGTAACGTATACTCTGCCCCTGGACTAGCATGGAATTCAATGCTAAAAATGACAGACATACGTCCTTGAACTACTCACAGACATTGACCAACACCTCTTTGTCGAGTCTGGGATCCGGGGCGGTGTCTCCATGATACCTAACCGGTACGCTCAGGCTAACAACCCTTACTTACCCAACTTTGACAACACAAAACCTACTAATTACCTCCTTTATCTTGATTGTAATAATTTATATGGTGCCAGCTTATCCGACAGACTTCCAGAGTCTGATTTCAAGTGGATAGACCCACAGGACATTGACATTACAAAAGTACCCGACGACTCTGACACCGGTTACATTTTAGAAGTTGACTTACACTACCCTGACCACCTACACGACTTACATTCCGACTTTCCACTTGCCCCTGAACGAAAAATGGTGACAAACGATATGCTTTCCCCATACTGTAAGGACCTACTTCATGAACTCGACTATAAACCTCCAAAGACTGAAAAATTACTAACCACACTGTGTGACAAAACCAAGTACGTTGTACACTACAAGACTCTAAAACTTTACTTACAACTTGGACTTGTACTGACCAAAATTCACAGAGCTCTAAGTTTTAAACAGTCTGCCTGGTTAGCCTCATTTATCAATTTTAATACAGAGAAAAGAAAATGTGCCAAAAATAATTTTGAAAAAGATTTTTTTAAATTAATGAACAACGCTACGTACGGGAAATCATTGGAAAATGTTAGGTCGCGTATTGATTTTAAACTTGTAAATAACGAAAAACAATTGGTCAAATGGACAGCTAGTCCCAGACTTAAAACATTTTTCGCGTACAATAAAGATATCGCAGGATTGGCTTTAAAAAAACAAACAATTTTCCTAAACAGACCCATTTATGTTAGATTTACAGTATTGGAAATTTCAAAATCAATAATGTACAACTTTCACTACAACTGGGCAATTGCAAAGTATGGGAAAAACATAAAACTTTGTATGACTGACACAGACTCACTGTTCTACAACGTATATACTCCTGACGTTTACACAGATATGAAAAATGAATTACACCTTTTTGACACGTCCGACTATCCACCTAGCCACCCATGCTACAGTGTAGAAAACAAAAAAGCGTTAGGAAAATTTAAAGACGAACTAAACTCAAATCCGGCTAGGGAAATAATTGGCTTGAGAGCGAAATGCTACTCCATTTTAAATTATGATCTAGAGGAAAAGAAGGTAGCCAAAGGCGTCCCCCGAGTCGCAATAAAAAAACAATTAAAACATGAAATGTACAAAGAATGTCTTTTAAATCATTCGTTAAAAACAACATCCACTCTAAACATCCGTAGTGAAAAACATAAAATTTACACACAAAATATTTCAAAATTATCACTTTCCCCTTTTGACGATAAAAGATACATCTTGGATAATGGAATTGATACACTAGCATACGGACACCATTTAATTAGTAAAAAACGAACTTTAGAACACGATCATGATTCCATTAATAAAAAACTAAAACTCACTGGAATGAGATTGTAACACATGGTTACTAACATGTCCGTAGAAACCCAATTTACGACATTGGATGGGCTCAACCCGACCGTAGTGCAATGTAAAAGCCTCGTACTGGGCGGACCTTCTTCTTGATTACGGTAACTCCTACGCCAGGTAAGTAATGTTAAGTTAGTTTTAAGTAAACTCTTTTACCGTCAACCTTTAAAAAACAATCTGTAAAGTAAATTCTGTTATAATATGAACACTTTTGTGAGTTTACATAACTACAATTTATTAACGGATATCTCCAGCTCTGTGTGAATTTCTATAGAATACCGTACCATCGAGGTGAGGGCGGCCCAAATTTAATAAAAAATCGCCCGACTGTTCTCTAAGGCAGCTTTAAAACGTGTAAGACCTGAGGCGGTCCTGCAACTTGGGGCTGGGCTAATCCCCGTAAGACCTTGAGTCGCAGTCCGGGCCCTCGTAAGGTACGTGTATGATTGAATGTTACACTCTATGGCTGGACAGTATCCGTAGGTCCCATGTGTGAGGGAGAGTAACCTACAAAAAAAAGAAAAAAACACAAAAACCTACTGTAAAAAACAGAATCAAAAAAATAAAAACAAATTTATAAATAAAAACCCCTTTGTAAGTCTGTACGTCACATTGAAAGGCTTCTCTAAGTAAAGTGATGTCTTTACTTACAGAGGGACCCAAATAAATACAAAAAATAAATAAAAAAAATATAAAAAAAAACCATAACTAAATAATACTGAGAGGTAGCATTTTGTTGGTTGGCTACCACCGTAGTGAGCGAGGTTGGGGCTCATTACACTAAAATACCCGTGGGGGATACCAGTCCTCTATCGGGCGCGTCCCATGGGAATTGGGCAATGCCCTTCAGTTTTGCCTTCAGCTTACTTGAGGGTAGTGAGGAATTAAATACTCACCGTGAAAAAAAACTGGTTAAATCAAAAACATTAATAAAATCTGCGAGAAAGATCATGGTATAGTACAGAATCAGGAAGTGATCTTAGTAAAATATGGTAAAACTTTCAATAAAAAGAGTAAATTCCATCCAAAAGTAAGAAAAAAAATCAAAGATACATACAAATTTCAGAAAAAGAGTCATTTTACATAAAAATGTGTTGAAAAATTTTTCAAATCAAGGAAGAACTACCAACATAGTACTCTCCAAACCCCTTAAAATTTAGTTAAAATGTCAATAAATAGGGTTATTTGTGTACAAAATATGTTATAATTTCCTAAAAGCATTAAAATTCAGTGTCATAACAATGATATTTGTTCTAAACATTAAAAAACCTTAAAAATTATCTAATAGACTCTTTATAAACTTAGTTTGTGCTCAAAACAACACACAAAAGACCAAACACAAACTTTACATATAAGACTCTTGGTTGGCCACCCACCTACTCAACATACAACAACTCTGATAGATCATCCACCTAACCATTACATAAAACCTTTGATAGACCACCAACACACATGAACAACCTACCTACGTAACATCCAACACTCTTGACTTACCGCCCACCTACTCAACACACAGATAGACTACATAACTAACCATTACATAAAACTTATGATTGACACTCAACATTCATGGATGACCACCTACCATACATACAACTTGATTAACCACCTACCTACCCATCACACATTTCTCTTGATAGACCAATCACCCTCCCATAAAAAGACTTTTGTCAGACTATTTACTTAACATACAAGACTTACCACCTAATAGACAATCTACATAAGGCTTTAGTTATCATTCCACCTATCCAACACACATGTACAAGACACCTACCAAGCTCCATAACCCTACCTATCCATTAGTAAGACTTCATGATTTACCTAACACACAGTTATCTTTACAGACCAACTACCCTCTCAACACATAAGACTATTAGCAGACTCTACCTACTTAACATACAAGACTTACCACCAACCTACTCAACACACAAAAGACCAACCACACACTCTACATATAAGACTCTTGGTTGGTCGCCCACCTACTCAACATACAACACCTCTGATACACCATTCCCTTGAACATTACATAAAACCTGTGATATTCCACCCAATCACCAAACACACATGACTCTTAATAGACCAATCCACCTACCTCTGCACACACGATTCCTTAGGACACACCCTACACCCACCACTCATCCTACAGACAAAACTCCTAGAGAACTACCCATCCACCATAAAAACACTATTTCTTCATATAATCATGTTTTAAAATAACATTATTACACTGTAAGATAGGTTTAATATAGCTAAAGACCTAAAGTGTTACCTAAAGTTCTGTTTTCTCTAGAAATATGAGAAAAAGTTAGGTTTAAAAACAATGAACATAGAAAATGTTAGGTTTAAAAACAATGAACATAGAAAAAGTTAGGTTAAAAAAATAAACACAGAAAAAGTTAGGTTAGCAAACATCCGAAAAGTTCAGTTAAAATTAACAAACTCAAAAAATGGGACATTTTTTTGTGTATGTTAATTTTAACAACTTTTCGGAAAAGTAAGGATAGCAATCAACCTTTCGGTTGATTGCTAGACATACTTTTCTGATGTTTGCTAACCTAACTTTTTCTGTGTTTATTTTTTTAACCTAACTTTTTCTATGTTCATTGTTTTTAAACCTAACATTTTCTATGTTCATTGTTTTTAAACCTAACTTTTTCTCATATTTCTAGAGAAAACAGAACTTTAGGTAACACTTTAGGTCTTTAGCTATATTAAACCTATCTTACAGTGTAATAATGTTATTTTAAAACATGATTATATGAAGAAATAGTGTTTTTATGGTGGATGGGTAGTTCTCTAGGAGTTTTGTCTGTAGGATGAGTGGTGGGTGTAGGGTGTGTGTCCTAAGGAATCGTGTGTGCAGAGGTAGGTGGATTGGTCTATTAAGAGTCATGTGTGTTTGGTGATTGGGTGGAATATCACAGGTTTTATGTAATGTTCAAGGGAATGGTGTATCAGAGGTGTTGTATGTTGAGTAGGTGGGCGACCAACCAAGAGTCTTATATGTAGAGTGTGTGGTTGGTCTTTTGTGTGTTGAGTAGGTTGGTGGTAAGTCTTGTATGTTAAGTAGGTAGAGTCTGCTAATAGTCTTATGTGTTGAGAGGGTAGTTGGTCTGTAAAGATAACTGTGTGTTAGGTAAATCATGAAGTCTTACTAATGGATAGGTAGGGTTATGGAGCTTGGTAGGTGTCTTGTACATGTGTGTTGGATAGGTGGAATGATAACTAAAGCCTTATGTAGATTGTCTATTAGGTGGTAAGTCTTGTATGTTAAGTAAATAGTCTGACAAAAGTCTTTTTATGGGAGGGTGATTGGTCTATCAAGAGAAATGTGTGATGGGTAGGTAGGTGGTTAATCAAGTTGTATGTATGGTAGGTGGTCATCCATGAATGTTGAGTGTCAATCATAAGTTTTATGTAATGGTTAGTTATGTAGTCTATCTGTGTGTTGAGTAGGTGGGCGGTAAGTCAAGAGTGTTGGATGTTACGTAGGTAGGTTGTTCATGTGTGTTGGTGGTCTATCAAAGGTTTTATGTAATGGTTAGGTGGATGATCTATCAGAGTTGTTGTATGTTGAGTAGGTGGGTGGCCAACCAAGAGTCTTATATGTAAAGTTTGTGTTTGGTCTTTTGTGTGTTGTTTTGAGCACAAACTAAGTTTATAAAGAGTCTATTAGATAATTTTTAAGGTTTTTTAATGTTTAGAACAAATATCATTGTTATGACACTGAATTTTAATGCTTTTAGGAAATTATAACATATTTTGTACACAAATAACCCTATTTATTGACATTTTAACTAAATTTTAAGGGGTTTGGAGAGTACTATGTTGGTAGTTCTTCCTTGATTTGAAAAATTTTTCAACACATTTTTATGTAAAATGACTCTTTTTCTGAAATTTGTATGTATCTTTGATTTTTTTTCTTACTTTTGGATGGAATTTACTCTTTTTATTGAAAGTTTTACCATATCTTACTAAGATCACTTCCTGATTCTGTACTATACCATGATCTTTCTCGCAGATTTTATTAATGTTTTTGATTTAACCAGTTTTTTTTCACGGTGAGTATTTAATTCCTCACTACCCTCAAGTAAGCTGAAGGCAAAACTGAAGGGCATTGCCCAATTCCCATGGGACGCGCCCGATAGAGGACTGGTATCCCCCACGGGTATTTTAGTGTAATGAGCTCCAACCTCGCTCACTACGGTGGTAGCCAACCAACAAAATGCTACCTCTCAGTATAATTTAGTTATTGTTTTTATAATTTTTTTTATTTTTTTGTATTTTTTGGGTCCCTCTGTAAGTAAAGACATCACTTTACTTAGAGAAGCCTTTCAATGTGACGTACAGACTTACAAAGGGGTTTTTATATATACATTTGTTTTTATTATTTTTGATTCTGTTTTTTTACAGTAGGTTTTTGTGTGTTTTTATTCTTTTTTTTTGTAGGTTACTCTCCCTCACACACGGGACCTACGGATACTGTCCAGCCATAGAGTGTAACATTCAATCATACACGTACCTTACGAGGGCCCGGACTGCGACTCGAGGTCTTACGGGGATTAGCCCAGCCCCAAGCTGCAGGACTGTCTCAGGTCTTACACGTTTAAAGCTGCCTTAGAGAACAGATCGGGCGATTTTTTATTAAATTTGGGCCGCCCTCACCTCGATGGTACGACTCTATAGATAATTCACACAGAGCTGAGATATGCCGTTAATAAAGTGTATATATGTAAACTCCAAAAGTGTCCATATTTATAACAAATTTACTGTTACAGGATTTTTTTAAAGTGACGTAAAAGATTTACTTAAAACTACTTAACATTACTACCTGGCGTAGGATTACCGTATTAAGACGAAGGTTCGGCCAGTGACGATTTTTACATTGCATAAGGTCCAGGTTGAGACCATCCAATGTCGTAAATTTGTTTCTGACGGGGACATTTAGTAACCTTTAACAGTTGGGGAACGGCTCAAAGTAGTACTCGGTAGACTGTGCATGTACATTAAAACTGGTAAAAGGGTCTAACTGATACGGATAAGTTAATGTACAAAAAACGTTCAATATGTAGAAAGGTTCCGATGAATGGATCGAATCCAATAGTGGCGATAAGGATGGATGTGGTGGGGAGGGATGGTGTCAGACAGAGTTAACGTTCTGAAAGACGTTCTGAGCAGTATGCAATTTTAGTTTGATCGTTTAATTAAATTTTTTGATGTTATGAAGTGTATCAGATTATTAGTGTTTATTCTGTTTCAAAGTTTATGTTTGATTATGGGTGATTTTTAGTTTTTTATTAATAGAAATCATGATCGTTTGCAAACGCGCGTTTCTTTACTAATAAATGGTGAGTCCGTATGCGCTAGTGTATCAATACCGTATTCCAAAAGTAGCGTTTGTCGTCAAAGGAGGGAGAAGTCGGATAATTTCGAAAATATGTTGCGTTGTAAATTTTTAATGTTTTCACTATGGAGTTTAGAGCGGATGTTGAGTTTTTGTCAAATGAGTTAAAAACAATCTTTTACATTCGAGTGTTATGTAATTGTTTTTTTTATCGCGACACTGAGGACGCCTTTGGCTACCTTCTTTTCCTCTAATCTGAATTTAGAACGAGTAGCATTTCGCACGCAAACATTATTTGCCCCTAGCCGGGATTTGAGTTTAATTCAGTCTTTAAATTTTCTAACGCTTTTTGAATATCTACACTTACAAGTGGCTATGTGGAAGTCAGTGAGGATATCTGAAAAGGAGGTAATTTCATTTTTCATATCTTGCGTAAACTTCGGAGTATATACTTGTAAATAGTGATCTTGTCAGTCATACAAAGTTTTATGTTTTCCTATTTTACTTTGTCCAATTGCCCAGTTGTAGAGAAAGAGTGTACATAAATTAATTTTGAAAAATTCCAATACTGTCAAAATCCAACATAAATGGGTCTGTTTCGGAAAATTGTTTTTTTTTTAAAGCCAATCCCCGATATCTTTAGTAGTTAACGAAAAATGTTTTTAGATCTGGGACTACTTTCCAATGGACCAATTGTTTTTCGTGTATTTACAATTTAAAGTCTAATCCTAGATCTTACATTTCCCAAACTCTTTCCATATGTCGCATATTCATTAAGTAAAGAAAAATCTTTTTCAAATTTATTTTTGGCAAATTATCTGTTATCTCTAGGTATTTAAAAATTAATAAATCGTGGGCAACCAGGCGAACTGTTTTTATACGTAGAGCTTGTGAATATTGGTCCATAACAATCACAAGGTTTGGTAAGTAAAGTTTTAGGAGATCTTGTAGTGTACAACAGTACTTGGTTTGTGGCACAAGTGTGGTTATTAATTTTCCAGTTTTGGTGTTTGTATCGTCGTTCATGAAAGTAAGGTCCTTACAGTAGGGAAAGCATCCGGTCTGGCACCATTTTTCGTTCGGAGGCTAATGGAAGTCTGATGTAATGTCGTGTAAGTGGTCAAGTAGTGCAGTCCTCTTATAAAATATATCCAATGTCAAGTCGTCAGGTACTATTGTAAAAGTCAATGTCTTGAGGAGTCGATCCACTTAAATCAGATCTGGGATTACTATCGACATACTAGGTCCAGTACAGGTTGTTTACAATCTAGATAAAGTAGGTATTGGTGGTTTTTTTTTTTGTCAAAGTTGGTAAAAAGGGTTGTTGGGCCTGTGGCTTACCGGTTTGTATCCATGTGATGACCCGCCCTGAACCCAAACTTCGACAAAGAGGTGTTGTCCGATGTCAGTGAGTATTCAAGACGTATGTCTGTCATTTTAACATGAATTCCATGCTAGTCCCGGGGCAGAGTAGACCGTTACAGGGGCAATCCCGTAGTACGTCATACGAAAATGAAGTTCTAAAGTTTTCATAAACCGTCTGCAAGTACAATACGTCTGTTTAACTATAGGTCATCGTACTCTTTCATTGACTCATTCCAAAGATGAACCATCACAGGTTGGGCATGGTAGAGTCATAGTGGATATAATGTGTTTGAGTGGTCAGGTCATTGAAGATCGCCTCCTTGGGAGGCAGTTCATATCGTTAAATTTTGATTTGTCTGTCATGTAAGTGATCAAGACGCCGTTGCTATAATTAAGATCCAGGTGGGTCAGACACTGCCCTAAAATTTGAATTTTGATGTCCGTCAAACTAGAGCTTGGACACAAGTGGTTCCAAAGAAGCGTTAAGAAATTTGAGTGAGTCCAAAAATCGTGAAGACTCAAGGGTGACTAGAAATTACCGCTCTCGGGTTGTAGCGATACATGACATTTTTCTTTTTTTGAAGCTTACCTATCCCTTAGGATCAAGTAGGGGTGTCAGATCATAACCACTGAAGTTATGAAAAAGACGAATGTAATCGGGAACTTTATAAGTTAAGTGCATAATTGTAGGGCGGTCCCAAAACTCACCCTTAAATGATTATGGGTTGGCCACATTGTCTCCGTTATAGGTTTGGACAAAGAGTGACAGTGGTAGCATTTGGACGAATAATTTTGGTCTTGCAGCGGAGACATTTTAAATAGGAATGTTTTTATGACATAAAAGTGTAAGAGCTCTTTAGACTCCTCATTCAAGATTTAGAAAAATTATCAACAACATCGGTACCCTATAGACTTTAGTTGTTTACTGTTTGCCATAACTCTCAATGATTACATAACAAAACCAGAGGGGGACGTATGCATGTTAGTTAGAAGTGGAAGTGGTAGGTCGTTTATATTGAAGTAGAACAGGTACACAAAAGATTCAAAATCACAGTAAATAGTAAATGGACTATGTGGAATAGATGTGTAATTTTTAAAGGAGCATGTATTTTTCGTCATCATAGAAGTCAAAAAAAAGTAAAAAAAAAAAAAAAAAAAAAAAAAAAAAAAAAAAAAAAACAAAAAAAAAAAAAAAAAAAAAAAGGGGTGGAAAAAAAAAATTATATATTATTAAAAAAAAAAAAAAGTGGGGGGGTGGAAAAAAAAAAAAAAAAAAAAAAAAAAAAAAAAAAAAAATATCCTTTGTGGCAACGTGTGGTGAACACAAAGGTAAGTGGTTAGTAAGTAATCTTCTTTTGTTAGAAAATCTGTTGTAGGGCAGTAGTCACATAGAACCTAATCCCAGTGTGTTTAGTCAAGTGGGTTAAAAGTCGGACAAGTCGAGTAATCAGACATTATTGGAGGTAGTGTCAGTAGTCAGTAGTAAGCAAGTTTACATGTTAGTCTCTAAAATTTTTCTTTGTGTTATTACTATAGGATAAATTTTCGTCGTTTTCAAAACCAAATACATTTACGGGAGATAGCAGGCTTTCAGGTTTTCAAAGTTTAGTCTAAATCGGAATGTTGACAGTATATCTTAACCAAAGACATGTTTATTTAATATTCTAAGATTTCATAATAACTTACTCTCTGATTTCGGCAGGGAACAATTGATTCCAGTACAGAAGTACAGAAACAATTTTGAGCGTAATTGTTTAACATTTATAATTCCATGCATGAGTTTGAGATTTTTTTCGGTGGTATGAACGAAGACTACAAATGTTAAATTTTACAAGAAACAAATCGATCGTAAAACATGGTTCTAATTTACCCACCCAATTCCCTGCGTACCACTTAGACATAAAAAACCTTTCGTAAACTTTTTGTCTGTAGCCTCGGAAAACTGAAATATCTAGAGAACTCGGAAGGTAACAAAGACAGTTTTTCCGGGAAAAGAATTGTTGTTGAAAATTGTCTCGTTGTTTAAAGTTTTTTGTAATTTAATTTGTACCGCCATACCATTTTACTCCCCGAGCACTGTTTAGGTGGTTATGTTATTTTCGGACAAAATTTTATTTTTATGTACGGGTCCAACGGCTAAGGATATCGACCGAAGTGTCGAATCGGACGGAGATGGTCGACAATGATTGCGGATTATGGCGTAGGATTCTTCTTGATAATATGGAATCAGAATTATTGAATAATAATAGTAATTCCAAAATCGAATTTGAAAGCTCAAAAAGCAAGGTATTCAAACTTAGTCAATCAACGTAAGGAACTAATTTATACTGTATACGGGAACTTACTCTCGGATATCACTTCGAAATACCGACAGAGAACGGTGTCCACAATACAAGAGAGAAAGTAATTACTATGATAATAATTACTGTTATCGGGGAGCAACGTGAGGACACTCGATCATACGAGCGCAAAGCAAAGTGAGAAAGATTGAATGTGTAGTCGTGTTAATATAGGGATGGATGAGGGGGGACAATTGGGTCACGCGTCGATCCAGACTGAACTCCCGAGTACGTCATCCGTGTAATACGAGTTGGGCAATTAGCACTCCACTGTCCCCAAAACATGAAACTCCTATTACGTTAAAGGAGATTGTCAAGTACACGTATGTAAAACGATCTTGTGGATTAATGGAAGCGGATTGATAACACCACGGTTACTTTGAGGTCATGTTTACATTAATCACACCGCATGGACGCTCCACGATGAGAACCTTAGAGGTCAATGAGAGTGATAACATGCGATAAAATCACGGTCGCCGACTACCATAGGTCTCGTATGTACAATTAAATAAAAATAAGAAAAGAAGTAAATAATTAATATAAATAGTATAGCTGCCCCTTGATTTTTAAAATAAGACATGTATGCGTGCCTAGATGTTAAGTACGGACACAACCATATTTAATAATAAGTATAAGGTAGTAACGGTTATTAAATAAAAAATAAAAAAAGAATAAATAATTAAATATAAAATTATACTCCCTTGATTTTTAAATAAAACGTGTTAGTGCGGGTTGCCTAGAGTGTTTAGTACGTAATGGAAAATATTGGACAAAAAAGTGCAATTTTATATAGTATAACATGGTAATCAGTTTGTTTTAAAGTGTATTTTATTTAAAAAAATGATATAAATGTAAATAAAAAAATGATTAAATAGGTAGGCCTAACATGTCAGTTATATAATAATGCTAGTTAACCAGTGTATTTATTAAATAAATGATATAAATTAAATAAAAAATTATTAAATAGTAGGCTAACAGTTATTAAATTAATAAATAAAAAGTCGCCTTCAGTGTTAGTAGGCATGTACCCGCATTTCATTACTGTATTGCAGGTAGCGCCTTCATTTTTAAATAGATAGATAAATTATTTAAAAGGTACGCCTTCATTTTCCTTGATACCTTTAGAGACCTGAGTCTTGGCCTCTCCTTATTTCACTACTAGAGGTAAAAAATCTCAACCTGCTTCTGTCTCCAAGGTAAAGAAAAGTTTTATACTCCGACAAACTCCTGTAATTCTAATTAAGGGATAAAATTGAAGTGCAATTATGTAGTATTAGTAAAAAGTAGAATTATCTTGCAAAAGTACAGTTGAACACAATTAGCCAAGGCTGTGTCATGATAAAGGTTATTTGTATCCATCCTCTATAACTATAAGGTTAATAAATTAAAATAACACCAAGGTTACTCTAATCGAAAAATGAAACTCTGAAGGTTTGCCTACCCCCAATGATGGAATTTGAATAAATAACTTTCCTAGTGGTGTTTCTAAGAATTTTTCAAGTATTTTTTTTTTTTTTTTTTTTTTTCATATGTATCTGTATTGTATTAGTAATTTTACTGATATACAAATGGAAATTTTCATTTCATTGTTCAGGTTCTAATGAAAATGTAAATTTTCTCCATAATCATTGCTGTTTTAAGTAAATCGAAAGCATGTTAGTTTTAGTGCCTAACAAACACAAGCCACCGCTAAAATAGTCGAGAGCCCTAATTATAGTAGCATTTCTATTTTACCGTCATGATGCGGCCAAACACCTTTTCTATTCACTGTACAGTTCATGTTTTTATTATTTAATGACAGTAAAATATAACAAAATATATAAATTATTCTATCAAACATTCAACAATCAGGAAACGATAAATTAACATTGTTTCACGATCCGAATATTATTGAAAAACACACTAAATTTACAACATCGAACACAACTACGAAGGCGCCTAGTCATAAAACAGAACATTTAAAGACTGAACCGTGAAAATATTGCAAAACATAGATGGCATTACCTATAGTATCAAGGTGATTACATCGTCACGCCACTGTCCCTAGCATAGCTCAAAAGCTCCACGTATTCAGCATTTGACGTAAGAGCTTCTGAAGTCAATCAACATTGCAATCAAATACAGTATGAGAATGCAAATTACGTATAAGACTGGCCGAACCATTCTTGCGTCTGTCATACTTCGGTTACCTTATTAATAAGTTAGAGTTACAGGATTTTTCTATGTCTAATCTTGTTACTATTTGCCGTATAGACCTGATAAACGTACAACAACATGAACAAATGTGATATAGCACATCCAACGATGATTACCTAATGATAAGTACCAATGGTGCTCACGTAAAATATATAAGTGTATATATTTTAAAATGTGTATATTTTACTGAGTAATGATTGTTATGTTACCAATTCACTCCACCCCCCACCCACCCCTGCCGGCTGGTCCGAGATCATCACTCGGGTCAGTGTAACAGGTTAAGTGACCCTTTGACGCACCCTGAAAGCCCGGTAACCAGTCAAAGCGGGTACAATATGCGATGTAAACACATTACGTTTAGGCTCCAATGAGCTTTAGAAATGACGAATACTATTACCAGCAAGTATACCGATAAAAAAAATCGTTCTGTTCGACGTTTTTGAAGATATATTATACAGCAAACATGGATAATTCGTCTGATAATACCCCTGGTTTGGATTACTAGTTGTTTTGACTTCATTGTTTAAAATGCAACTAATTATAACACGTATTTTGTGAACTTTCAAATATTCGTGCCTAAAAAACGTCTCCTAATTTTTTTCTGATATAAACCTAATGAAGATTAAGATATGAAGGATAAATATTTTCCATTTTCACTCCTTTTGTGTGTGTGTTTTTTTTTTTTTTTTTTTGTTTTTTTTATAAATAATAACTCAAAAACTTTTTGGCAGCCTGACCTGAAATGTAGTACATTTCTTAACACGACCTTTAGTAAACAGAAATAAATAGCTATCGACTTATCCTAGCTCAGTTCAAAATGGTGGTAATTCAGTTCTCAGCGTAACTCAGTAAACTCAGTTCAAAGCGTTAACTCCAAATATCTTTAAAAAGAAAAAACGTTTTAAACGTTTAACTTTAAAGTCTAAATATAAACTTAATGGATATTTTTTTCTGTTTAATAATACAATCGTAAAGAATTGTGAAAATAAAACACCAAAATCAAAAAAATTATGGACACTGAAGCGGAATTAGGAAAAAATGTGTCCTTGATTTTTTTTTTCTTAGTTAAGTGTAGAATCCAAGAACGAACAGTCACGACACCTTTTTGTGACTCCCTGTGTACTTTGAAAATAAAAACAACTTGCCTATTGTATACACATAAGGTATACAAAACTTTCTTTAGGTATTCTGATTTACATTTTAACAACATTTAAAAAAAGTTAGTACCTAAGTCATAATGTAAAACTGTGTATGAACCAGCGGTTTAACATACATAGGTGCGGCAATAACATAGACGTAATAATGGTGATTTAACTTTAAATAAACAACTGTGCGCCAAATACGTCATAAAACTCTTTCAATGTAGGTTTTATCTCGAATGAAACAAACTCTAGGATTATTATAAGTTTTATGATATGAATATTTGTTATTTAACTGTCCTGTCGTTGCATACTAAATGAGGTTAATATGCAACGACCGGACAGATTAAATATCAAATATTCATTTTATAACAAAGTTCTAATCCGGTAGTATGTTTCATTTGAGATAAAAACGAGATTGAATTAGTTTTATGAAGAATTTGGCACAGAGTTGTTTATTTAAAGGTTATAACAGCTTTATCACGAAGCATCTAGGTTAGTACTTGTTAAATCGCTGTTTTATGCTGAGGCCGTTTTATGCAATTAAATTACAGGGTAATTAATTAAATTTCTCCTCCCTCTTCTACATATATTCTACTTGTAAGAATAAAGAAAAATGTTCATGTAATCATACATCCGAAAATGCCTCGTTAGCGACTTACAGCTAGGGAAAGATTACATAATTCCTAGGTAAAGAATGAAATAAACCCATTGTGAACATCTAAAAACGTAAAATAGCTTAAACTGTTGGTAGTATCTTAAGTATTTTGACCTGGAAAAGCCCATACAAGTACAGTGGTATTGACCTACACGCCACCCATACAAGTACAGTGGTATTGACCTACACGCCCACCAATACAAGTACAGTGGTATTGACCTACACGCCCACCCATACAAGTACAGTGGTATTGACCTAAACGCACCATTACACGTACAGTGGCATTTGACCTACACGCCCACCAATACACGTACAGTGGTTTGACCTACACGCCCACTAATACAAGTACAGTGGTATTGACCTACACGCCCACCAATACAAGCACAGTGGTATTGACCCCACGCCCCACGCCATACACGTGCAGTGGTACTGACTTACACGCCCACCAATACACGTACAGTGGTATTGACCTACACGCCCACTAATACAAGTACAGTGGTATTGACCTACACGCCCACCAATACAAGCACAGTGGTATTGACCCACCCGCCCACCAATACACGTGCAGTGGTACTGACTTACACGCCCACCAATACACGTACAGTGGTATTGACCTACACGCCCACCCATACACGTACAGTGGTATTGACCTACACGCCCACCAATACACGTACAGTGGTATTGACCTACAAGCCAACCCATACACGTACAAAGGTATTTACCAACACGTCCACCCATAACACGTACAGTGGTATTGACCCACACGCCCACCAATACACGTACAGTGGTATTGACCAACACGCCCACCCATACACGTACAGTATTATTGACCCACCGCGCCCACCAATACACGTACAGTGGTATTGACCCACCCGGCCAACCATACACGTACAGTGGTATTGACCCACCCGTCAACCATACACGTACAGTGGTACTGACCCACCCTCCCACCAATACACGTACAGTGGTATTGACACACCCTGTACCCATACACGTACAGTGGTACTGACCCATCCGGCCAACCATACACGTGCAGTGGTACTGACCCACCCGCCCACCCATACACGTACAATGGTATTGACCCACACGCCACCCATACACGTACAGTGGTATTGACCCACCCGCCCACACATACAAGTGCAGTGGTACTGACCCACCCACCCACCCATACACGTATAGTGGTATTGACCCACACCGCCCCCACACCCATACACGTACAGTGGTATTGACCCACCCACCCACCCATATACGTACAGTGGTATTGACCCACCTGACTAACCATTCACGTGCAGTGGTACTGACCTACACGCCCACCAATACACGTACAGTGGTATTGACCTACACGCCCAGCAATACACGTACAGTGGTATTGACCCACACGCCCACAAATACACGTACAGTGGTATTAACCCACCCAGCCAACCATACACGTACAGTGGTATTGACCCACCCGCACCACCCATACACGTACAGTGGTATTGACCCACCCACCCACCCATACACGTACAGTGGTATTGACCCACCCACCCACCCCATACACGTACAGTGGTATTGACCCCACCCACCCATCCATTCACGTACAGTGGTATTAACCCACCCGGCCAAACCATACACGTACAGTTGGTATTGACCTACACGCCCACCAATACACGTACAGTGGTATTGACCTACACGACCCACCATACACGTACAGTATTATTGACCCCACGCGCCCACCAATACCGTACAGTGGTATTGTCCCACCCGGCCAACCATACACGTACAGTGGGATTGACCCACCCGTCAACCATACACGTACAGTGGTACTGACCCACCCTCCCACCAATACACGTACAGTGGTATTGACACACCCTGCTACCCATCACGTACAGTGGTACGACCCATCCGGCCAACCATACACGTGCCGTGGTACTGACCCACCCGCCCACCCATACAGAAAAATGGTATTGACCCACACCCCCCCATACACGTACAGTTGGTATTGAACCACCCGCCCACACATACAAGGTGCAGTGGTACGACCCACCCACCCACCCATACACGTATAGTGGTATTGACCCACCCGCCCTCCCATACCCGTACAGTGGTATTGACCCACCCCCCCACCCATTCACGAACAGTCGTATTGACCCCCCCACCCACCCACCCATACACGTAAAAGTGGTATTGACCCACCCACCCACCCATATACGTACAGTGGTATTGACCCACCTGCCTACCCCTTCACGTGCAGTGGTACTTTACCTACACCCCACCAATACACGTACAGTGGTATTGACCTACACCCCAGCAATACACGTACAAATGGTATTGACCCACACCCCCCACAAATACACGTACAGTGGTATTAAACCCCCCAAAAGCCAACCATACACGTAAAAGTGGTATTGACCCACCCGCCCACCCATACACGTAAAGTGGTATTGACCCACCCACCCACCCATACACGTACAGTGGTATTGACCCACCCACCCACCCCATACACGTACAGTGGTATTGACCCACCCACCCATCCATTCACGTACGTGGTATTAACCCCCCCGGCAACCATACACGTACAGTGGTATTGGCCCACCCGCCCACCCATACACGTACAGTAGTATTGACCCACCCATACACCTACAGTGGTATTGACCCACCCGCCTACCCATACACGTGCATGGTATTGAACCCCACCCGCCTACCCATACACGTGCAGTGGTACTGACCTACACGCCCACCAATAACTGTCCGGGTGGGTAAAGTGATATTGACCCACCCACCAGCCATACACGTACGGTATTGCCCTCCCCGCCCCCCAAAACACTACAGTGGTATTCCCACAGCCCACCAAAAAACGTACAGTTTTATTGACCTACACGCCCCCCCATACCGTACGTGGTTTGACCCACACGCCCACCCCTACACTACATGGAAAAGACCTACACGCCCCCAATAAATGTCCGGGTGGGTAAAAATGATATTGACCCCCCCCGGCCCAACCCTTTAC
>JAQJVL010008041.1:0-21356 GCA_035578905.1 Stictocephala bisonia
TCTGTTGAGTTCTTTATTACAGGTCACATCTCAATATCCTCAAGGCTCTTTCCTGAGCCAGTTTTGTTTAGTTTATACATAAACGACATTGAATTCATTTATTGTACGTTTTTGTTGTTAGCTGATGACATCAAAGTTTACTTTGAAATAACACCCTATCTTCAGCGTCGCTACCTTCAAAAGAGCTTTATGTAGCCAAATTGTCAGGTGATGAATTTTTGCAGATCCAAGACTTTGATATCTTTTGACTACAACATACAAAATATACTACAAAATATTCAACTACTCGTGTTTGTCCTATATTAGAGTATGAGTCTATCATATGGGCACCTCACAACGTTGGTCGTACCTGTTCTCTTGATGCTGTACAAAAACGTTTTCTTCGCCTGCACTATCTTGAAGTCAATGTCCAAAGAAATTGCGATTCAACAGTCTGATTTCTCTCTCTTCCAGAAGAATTGCCTTGGCCTAATCTTCCTCTGCAAAGGTGTGCATGATTTGATAGATTGTCCAAAGGTTCTGCAGCTGCATCCATATTCCTCAGGATACTCGATGTTTACAGATTGTTGCCCGTAGTCATCATGGAACTTCTTATGCTTACCACATACTGTACCTCGTTTCATGCGTTTGGGTAATATTTTCCAGATTGAATTTTTCGGACAGAACATTCAAGTCTTTAGAAGACAAGCACTGACTTATGTTTTTAGCCTTAATACACTTTAGTGTTTAAGTGTTACTGTATTTTAAACTCAAAACGTAATTTAAATTAGTCATTGGTGACAAAGTCTATTATTTACCGTTGTTAATGTTAAGCTTTAAGCTTATATGTTTATTCATTCAGTAATTATAAGCAATCTCTGTAAGAACATTTTTGTAAAATGGTGTTACTGTTAATATTTTAAAATTTCGAAACCCACCTTTACGCACTGCTTTTCAGTTGAGCAGATCGAATGGGGTATAAAATTAAAGGTATTTATCTCCTAAATCTAAGTATACCATCAGATTTTGAATAGGGCAAATAATAAGGGGTACATGTTCCAAAAAAAAAAAAAAAAAATCCGAAAAAAAGAGTAATACTAAAATAACATGCCCAAGTGGTGTATCAAACTATAGGTATTTATCTCCTAAAGCTATATCCATAAATGGACTGTATTAGAGTGACTTGGTGAGGTCGTAGGCTGAACTTTCTCCTGCGTGGCCGTAGGCTGAGTTCCACAGAGAGGCTAAAGCTAGAGTTTACAGGCGAGGACGCATGCCACTATAAGCGTAGCGAGTGATGAGGTAGGTACGCGTAGCGTGCAGGGATGTCACCTAGTTTCTACATATAGCCATAATATGTGTTTAATGTTAAGAGGATAAAAACTAATACATTCCTGGAAGTATAGTCTTTTTCTATATTTTTGAATATGAAGTGTTTTAATGCAAATAACCTCAAGATTACTCTATGTCTATATTATATTTGGGCGGGTTCTGATGTTTTAAATCTGAGCTGAGTTGTTTTCATTATGTTTGACATTAAACATAATATGTAAATAGACAGGCTATGACTAGACTAGGTTAGTGGCAATCCGTCAATTTTTATTGTTTACACAAACTATTTAGGGGTAAGAGCCAGAGAGGAGATCCAGTTTGTGTAACGTAAACCTCAACTGTTACGTGTTCAGCCAAAGTATTCTAGTTCTGTGCATTTGCGTGCTTACAGGCAGTCATTCTCATTCAATGTATACACGGACACGCGATTTACACCACACCATTCGTGTCAGAAAGTTTCTCTCAAGAAATCTCTTTTGGCACACATTTTGAAATGGCCTAACCTATTAGTAAGTTAGGCATATTGCGAAAAAACAAATAATATTTAATTGCTGTTTTTTTAGGATTTTAAGAATTATTCATTATAGATTTAACAAGGTAAGTATTCTAATATTTATCTTTCACTATTACATAAATTGGACATCTTTGCAAGTCTCTTGAATGCTTAACATCATTGTCCTAAAGTGATAGTAGAACCACTGAAACAATCATGAAGAAGTTATTTTTTATCATAAAAATAATAATAACAACTTGGCCTCTTGCTAGTCTAGTGATTAGTATTACTGAAACCAATGCAGAGGGTCATGGATGCAAATCCCAGGTGGTCTACTTAAAATTTGCTGGAGAGATTTTTAACCATTGTCTCTTATCGTTAGTACTCAAAGTAAAAAAATTACTCAAAGTAAAAAGTGCCTCTGGCGTTGATAGAATAAGAAAAAGAAGCGTCATATGTACATATATACCTATCAATGAACTAGAAAGAGCAGTGAAAATATTTTAAGTGTTTGGAAAATTCACAAAGACAACTTCTCTGGTTAAAGTTTTAACCATAAAGTTTTTTTGCTCTCAAAACTCACATAAAATGGCCTAATTCTAAAGGAATATAAATACGTGATTTTTACTCTTTTTAATGCTATAATTTTAATTGTTAATTATATGTTGGTAAATGTAGCATCTGTTAGTTCTGAAATTGAGCAGAATTTTTCATTTATATGGAAAATTGTTGCAATTGAACCATAGTGCCAGAAATTTGCCTAACCTAACAATCTAAAATAGGCCTAACTTAACCAATCCTAACATAATCTCACAAATTCTAACATAATCCAACCAAACCTTACATAACATTAACTAAAACCAGCACATTTTCAGCAGTAACACGCACAATAATGGTCAGAAGGTAGCAATTGAAAGTAAA
This sequence comes from Stictocephala bisonia, assembly GCA_035578905.1. Classification (NCBI taxonomy): domain Eukaryota; kingdom Metazoa; phylum Arthropoda; class Insecta; order Hemiptera; family Membracidae; genus Stictocephala; species Stictocephala bisonia. Next base: position 2,726 of record JAQJVL010008041.1, read on the forward strand.
TATTTTTTGCACATAATCTGCATAGTAAATACATCAATAGTATAGTGCAGCAGAAATTAAATTAAAAAACTATTTTGAAATGTTTCCCCATCCAAATTTGATTCATTTAACCCTCTAACTTCATTTTACATTCACTTTTACTTGTTAAATCTGAAAGGATTAGAAGTAGTCTTTGTAAATAAATACAAAGTTTAGTTAAATAAGTCTATGTTTGACCATATACCTGCAATTCGTCTAATTTTAGTATGTAAATTTGGCATGTGCTTTCAAAAGCAGACCAAGAGTTAAAGTGAATGGCGATGAAAAAAGGCTGATGATGATGAAAAACTTGTACTGTATCTCTGAAACATTCAGTGTATGTCTTAAGCTTTTATTAAAATAACCCTTGCAACATGGGAAACGGATATATCTTCAACCTTTATTAGGGCCAAAATGCGGAATATGGATATATCCTCCAAACCCTTTTTTATAACATTTAATAAAATTGAAGTTGCAGTGAGATCCGCTAGAGTTCAGGAGAATGTTGAATAGTCTTTCTAAACAACAGTTTTGACTGATCTGAAAGTGATTCAGTGAAGTAGTTCAAGGTCAACCATAACTCAGCGTGTAGGTTTGGTGTCAGGACATTGGAGTTGTGTACATTATTTAAAAAACTGGTTAGATGTAGGCCTAATGATCAGCAATTAATAACATAACTATGTATTTACAAATTCAACATTTATTTTAGTTTACAATATAGATAGATTTATTTAATTTATACATTATGAAATATTGTATTTCATTAATTTATAATTGTACTTAGCACTAAGCTGTAATATGACTTTGTCAATGATTGTTAAATCCTGAAGGCAAGTAAAAATTACTGATTAATTGGTCGGTCAGAGTGGGAGGGGGGAGTGGCTTTGTCAGCTAAGGCACGCCCGACTGCCAGTGTGCGGTTAACTACTACACGTGAAATGGATATATCCTTTGACTCGTTATTTTAGTTTGTGGCGGAGTTCTGCTAGTGTTGTATAAAGTCAAAGTCAAAATCTCTTTATTTACAATTTTCATAGAGAAATGTATTGGCGTAAAAAATACAGTGATAAAATTACAAAATTTAAGTTAAATTGAGCAGTCTTGATGTCTAAGATGGTCATGTGTCCTATGTAGATATTCTTCCAGTTTGTAGAAAGGCCTTGTCATCAGCCATCTGTTCAGTGCCATCTTCAGGTTCTTCCCCTTCTGAGTTTTTATTTCGCTTGGCAGCAGGTTGTAAAGCTTGCATCCCATGTATGACGGCTTCCTCTCATAGAGTGATAGATAGTGTGCTGGCAGGATGTAGTTGTCAGCATGTCGAGTGTTGTACTGGTATACATCTGTTCCCCGAGGAGTTCATTCCTATCGGCAAACATAATCAGGATCAGGAGAAGTCTCTGTAGGTTAGTGACTGTAGTGCCTCCCCATATAGCAATGCTGTACCTCAAATGAGACTCAAAAAGGGCATAACAAGTTGTGTGAATTCTTTTGATAACAAAGAGGCTGGTGTTTAGTTTCTTACAAAGGTCATCAACATGCTGAGTCCATGAAAGGGTTTCGTCAATTGTCACTCCAAGAAATGCTGCCTTGGGTTGCATGTCAACTTCTGGAAGAACTGCAATTTCATCTCGTCTTGTACCGAATGCCAGTTGTTTGGTCTTGGTCATATTGACTACTAGGTTGTTTGAGTGGCAGTACTGGTACGCCATATTTAGTGCTGTATATGAGTCAATTGCTATTTCTTCTGTAGAGTTCCCAGTAAGCAGAAGAGTAGTATCGTCAGCATACATTAAGGTAGAGCAGTAGGTATTTAGAATATGAGTAATTAGTAAATAAAATAAACAGTACAGGTCCCAAGACTGATCCTTGTGGCACTCCTCTGCTTACAGGTAATGGCTGGGACCTGTTGTTTTGTATTGTTCCTTTGTTATGGTATCTTATCTCCATCACTTGGATGCATTCTTCCAAGTAGCTTTTAAACCACCTGTAAGCAGAGCCACTAATACCCAGGCTTTGAAGCTTTTGTAGGATAAGGTTGTGTCCCAGACAGTCAAAGGCCTTGCTGAAGTCAAGCTTTATGCCAGTTACAAACTTCCCTGCTTCCAATTGATTGCAGATGAATTCTGCCAGCTCAGCAATTGCAGCTGTTGTGGATCTACCTTTCACAAACCCATGCTGACTATTAGTTAGCAAGTCTTGTTGTTCAAGGTAGTCCATCAGTCTTTTTAGTACAACTTTTTCTATTACTTTGGAAAAGGTGGAGATTAATGAAATTGGTCTATAGGTGTCTTTTGGCAGTTACTCTTGTGTTTAGGATATACTTTTGCAACTTTCAAGGCTGATGGAAAGAGTCCCGATGATTGTGACTTATTTATGATGCTGACAAGGGGGGGTATAAGAGCTTCACTGCAATGTTTAAGTAACTTTGACGATTCTTCATCAAGCTCTGCTGAGGTTTTGGATTTCATGCTTTTAATAATAACTTGAACTTCTTCCGTAGTGGTGTTGTGAAGCTGATTGAGCCTACAATTTGCTACATGGGGTGTGAGTTGTCTACCTTTTTGGTGCTGATTATTGATGACCAACGTTTTCTGTGCAATTTTGGTGAAGAATTCATTGAAATTTTCAGCAATTTCATGTAGGTTTGTTGTTTTCTCTCCTTTTATCTTCAGTTTCAGCTGGTCTTTGTTTTGTTCTCTACTCTTCCTTTCACTGTTTACTATTTGCCTGATTGCTTTTGATTTATTTTCAGCTCTGTTTATACAGTTAGATGATGCCTGGCGTTTTAGATTTTCAGTCTAAGGTCATAGTTTTTCTTAGCAAGAGCTGTATCTGTTTTATGCAGGTCACTTCCTGTGGTCTGGTATTTTCTAAAGTGTTGAAGATAAGTTTCTTCCAGTCTTAGAGCTTCACTGTCTTTATAGTTAGAATTTGTTTTCTTCTTATATCTGGTTTTCTTTTTAGGGAAGGCAGCATCCATATACATTGTCAGAGTGATTAAGAAAGAATTGTACGCGTCTTCAGCATTTTTAGCACTAAATATTCCTATCTAGTCCTCATTGTGCAGTAGAGTCTTTATGCACGCAGGAATTGCAGACCACACAGCACATCTGTGTGAACTCCAGATAAAAAAACAGCTTCCCTGCAACAATAGCTCAATTGGTTGAATCTTCAGCAAAAGAAACTTGGACTCCATAAAAGAAGCACTACTAACCGAAGACTGGAAGTCAATATACGATGCGCCAACTGCCGAAGAGGCCTAAAAAAACTATATCACAAATAACATTTACTATGGACTTAATAACCCCTGTTAAAAAGATAAGAATGAAGAGGAAACCAAACTCAGTAATATCCTCAAATGAAGTGGCCAAGGCCCTCAAACAAGCATACCTAGACCGTCTAAGGTGCTATGAGTTAACAGGACAACTTGATGACAAGTCAAAAATGGTCATTGCAAAGAAAGAATATGACCTTAAACTCAAATCTTTAAGACTCCAAGAATCAGCAAATTACATACAACAAGCAGAAAACAAGTCCAAAGCTGCATGGCAAATAATAAACAATCAAAGAAAAGATAAAAATGAAAAAAACCTGTCAGATGGAAATAAAAATTGACAGTATAAAGACTAAAGACCAAAATAAAATTGCACGCTACTTTAACAAATTTTTCGCCTCTATCGCGGATCAGACCCTAGCCTATGCACCAAAAGTAACTAATAAGCACAACTTTGTTAGTAATCAAACTTCCGGTCATGACTTGTCCCAGTTACATTGCACAAATGAAGGTGAAATAAAAAGTATTATTAAAACTATTAAACCAAAGACTTCCTCTGGAATAGACGACATATCAACAAAATTATTAAAACATTGTAATGAAGCCTTAGTCCCACCCCTTGTCAATATCATTAACAAATCACTGACCCAGGAATGGATGCCCTCAGCACTAAAAATCAGCAAAATCTACCTCAAGCACAAGAAAGGTTGCCGACAAGAAGTCAGTAATTACAGGCCAATAGCTATCCTACCGACTTTCTCACAAGTAATAGAAAAAATAGTTCTCACAAGGCTGATAGAACACTGCAAACTTCACAACCTTCTACCCGATGGGCAGCATGGTTTTATTAAGGGACGATCCACCGCTTCGGCCATAATCCAGCTTGCAGAATTCATAATTGACAACTTAGAAGAAAAAAATCTGGTGACTTCTGTTTTACTGGACTTTAGCAAGGCCTTTGACTGCCTCGGACATGACTTAATAATAAATAAACTTGAACGACTCGGCATCAAAGGCCAAGCCTTAAGGTGGTTTAAGAGCTATCTCGAGGGACGCCAACAGGTGGTTGAAATAAAACATACTGACAAGGGAGTAATAAAAAAACCACCAGATCACCACCCCTGCCAACGAACAGGGGTTCCTCAAGGATCGGTGCTCGGGCCAGTCTTTTTCATTCTTTTCACCCATGACCTACCACAACATCTGAGAGAATTCTGCATTCCATTAATGTATGCAGATGACACAACTCTGCTCCTCTCTGGAAAATATGCTGACACCTTGGCTGTGAACCTATTAATTGCTCTCAACATGGCATACCAATACTGTCACTTAAATGATCTAGTAGTTAATACAGATAAAACAAAACAACTAGCCTTTAGTAAAAAAAGTGACAGTTTCAGCTATACCAGAGATCAGAATGGAAGACAGCTCATTATTTTTGGGAGTCATCTTTGACAAGGACATGTCCTGGAACCAACACATTGAAAAACTTATCACGAAATTGAATGCATCGCTATACATCCTTAAACGAATAAAGCAAACAAGTAACCAGTCCACTGCCAAAATTGCCTACCATGCACTCGTGGAATCCCATATAAGATATGGTCTTGCATCCTGGGGAGGAACCTCAGCAAGAAACCTTTAACGGATCCTTCTACTTCAAAAGAGAGCCATAAGGATCTTATATGGACTACAAGCCAGAGAAACATTTGTGAAACTAAAACTCATGACGGTAATAGCCCATTACATCAGGGAGGTAGTACTACATGTAGACAGAAGTACGCAAACTAGATCCCGAGACATTCACACTTATAGGACAAGAGCAATCTCAAACTATATTTTACCATTTCATCGTACAACTCTTTATGAGAAGCCTTCTTATATCGGAATGAAATCCTACAACATTTTACCGATTTACATGAGAAGTACACAAAGAAGGAAACTGCAAAACAGCCTGACTGAGTGATTGACTCAACGACCATTCTACACTCTGGACGAATTCCTGCACTGGAAGAGGACTGAACAAGATATTTTCAATATTAGCCAATAATTTATTATTAATTGACGCCATTACTGTATCTCAAAGATCATGTAAATAAAGAATATTTTGACTTTGACTTTAGAGTGTCGAGATTGTCCTTTTTAATTTGTCGTTGAATAAGACTAGAAGTTTCTGTTTTCTGTGCTTCAAGAGATATTTTACTCAATTGTGTTGTGTGGTCTGACAAGCCTGCGTGTATTACTGTGGTATTGATTTGGATGCAGGTAGATTTGAGCATATACAGTCTATGCTGGAGGTGGATTTGCAAGAGATTCTGGTTGGTGGTAGAGGCAATTTCAGACATGTTATGGCTGGCTAGTATTTCTTCAAGTTTTCGTGAATCATTATTTTGCACTAAGCTGTTTACGTTTATATCACCCATGATAAATGTTGGGTGGTTTTCAGCCTTAGTTTCTTCAATGATGTTAGAAAAATGTCTAAAGCTTCATCCAGCTTTTCACTTGGAGATCTATATATGACAGTGATAAAGGTGTTGTTTTTCGACCGCTATTCTGACCGTTGCCACCTCACACACGAGTTCCTTGCAATGATGGATGTCTCCAATGACTCTGTTTTTTGTTGTAGTGAGTCTTTCACATATATGGCAACCCCTCCTTTTCTGGTTTCTTTCCTGCAAACGTCTGCTTTGAGGGAGTATTTTGGAAGTTTAGTATTCTCTAGGAGTTCAGACTTCAGGCCATGCTCACTCAAGATGACTATGTCAGGTTGAATATCTTTAAGTAGATGAGATATTCTATCTACTTTGTGCCTTACCTCTTATACATTTTGATGTAGTATTAGCAGTTTCCTTTTCAATAACTTATTTTTTACCACGTTGGGGGTCAACTTCTCTCCTTTCTGTGGCTGCCATTCAATAAAAAAGAAAGAGAAGTTGTCAGTAGAGTGGTTTATTAGGTAGTTAGTTTTAAACTGCTCAATGTTATTGTTATAAAATTCTTCTATTGTTTCTTTAGGCCCAAGTTTGGTTGCAGTGCAAGGTGGACTTTTCTTCAAGGAGGGTGTTTCTTTGGTTGGAGGACAAAAAGTCCAAACCAAAAAATCCAACCCGGAAGGTCCAAATCTATTAGGTCCAAAATTATTTTGAGAAAATCTATTATTTTCTCAAAATAATTTTGAGAATAAACTACTTTGAGAAAATAAAATATACGGTTTATTAAGCTTTGAGAATAAACCGTGATCCACTTGGGTAGCAGCCGTGATCTACTCGGGTAGCATCCGTGATCTACTTGGGTAGCAGCCGTGATCTACTCGGGTAGCATCCGTGATCTACTTGGGTAGCAGCCGTGATCTACTCGGGTAGCAGCCGTGATCTACCGCAGATTAGGTTAGGTTAGGTTAGGTTAGGTTAGGTTAGGTTAGTTGCTTACTTCAATAAGCACCATTTTGAAATAAAAATAAGTTCAAAATAAAAATAAGCTCAAAATAACAAGTATTGGACTTTTTGCTTAGACTTTTAGGTATTGGCTGTTACAGCTTTTGGACTTTTTGTCTTGGACTTTTCGGTTTAGACTTCTTGATTTGGACTTTATGTCGCACAATAGTCTCTTTATTTAGAGATAAGGGGTTATTTTCAGCAATTTTTGGTTGTGGAATTGCTGTGTCGTTCTTAAGGGTGTCCAATGTTTGGGAGTTATTACAAGGAATAGGGTGGTTCTTTATTTGGCTCGCAGCAAATTTTGCAGTTTGAAGTTAGATACTCATGTAGTTAATTTGTTCTTGTTGTTTTTTCCTCTTAAGAAGTGATCTTCTGTTAACAAATGTTTTTAGCCTAGATTTTTGATCCCTTGAAGTTGTCTGTTTTGGATTTATTGCAGTTTGAGTGCTCTGTTCGTGAAGAACAGGTCTTTGTGAAACATTGGGCGGGGAGTTAAGCTGGTAATTAAGGCATGTAATTGTGGCCTCCAAATTATCTTGTCTGGATTTCATCTGGCCAACTCCAATACAATACTTTGTAGGCATTTAAGTTTTGTCACTGGTGAGGCAAGACACTCTGCGATTTGAGTCCCAGCTTCTACTTCACTTCCAATTTCCAGTTTACCACTATCTTTTAAGTATATTGCATTTGTGTTTAGAAGATAAATTTGTGTTTCAATATTTTTTATTTTAATAGATTGGTCTTTAATGAGGTGTTCCTGCTTTTGTTCGTGGTCTTCAAAAATATTTTGAATTTCCAAGTTCTTTTGCTTTTCTTTTTGAATTTGACTTTGTAACTCTGCTAACTCTTGGATCAAGGATTCAATTCTTCTATTGTATTTATCTTCCTCTTCAGTCAGTTCTTCAATTTTAGCTTCACTACTAGCTAGCTTGCATTGAGTACTTGTCAACTTTTTTTTCTAAAATATATATTTGTTCCTTTAGTTGTCTGTTTTCTTCCAGTAATGCTGAGCCTATTGTAGCAGTGATCGTGAGCTTATCGTCCTCACTGACGAATCTTGTAAAAGGTCATTTTCAATCAGACTGTTTTCCAGAGCTGTTGAGTTGTTGGATGTTTTATTTCCTGGTTGTAAGTGTTATGACAAGTGATCAGCATTATATTGGAAGATAGATATCGTGGGTGATTTTGGGAGGTTAGAGCAGTTTCTGCAGGTCCATGTGTTAATATCAACATTTGAAAATTTTCTTGAGGTGCTTGTCTATAATATTAACACAGCCTGCAAAATACCAGAGGTTACAAGTTTGAACCTGTACATTTAATAGCAGAATACTTTACTCCGATACCACAAGCACCACATGGGTATTTGGGGGACATATTTATGTTAAGTAAAGCCTGAGTTCCAGAGATAAAAGATAAGTCAGTGTTCAACAGTTTGGCTGTTTCTTAATATAAAAAATCTTCAAGTCCCAGTGTAAAATTAAATCAGTTTTTAAAAGTTTGGCTGTTTCTTTATTTCAAAAATCTTCAGGTTCCAATATAAAATTAAATCAGGTTTTTGAAGTTTGGCTGTTTCTTTATGTCAAGAAGTTCCAGTGTCAGTTAAATAAGAGTATAATTTTGTTTGATTTTAAGGTGTAATTAAGTTCCTTTTCAAGAAGTACTTAAGCAGCCTAAACAAGGTAGGCGGTGTAAGAAATGTCTACCTTGTTCTCCCACTTATGACGTCATACAAAAGCTATGTGACAGGCTTTTTATTCATGTAACTTATTTGTCTCTAACAGTTCTTATTTATTTACTTAAAGTTTTTTATGTGCTCTTGTCTCTTGAAAAAACTTGATATCTTCAGTATAGTTTCAATTCATGAGATTAGATAGTGTCAAAAAATGAAGTTGTTATAAAGCTTGTGTTGTGAAAGCTGTTGTTATAATAATCTGTTGTCAACAAATAAAAACAGGTAATTATTCAAATGTGTTGTTGAATAATGGGGCTTGTCAATTTTTTAAAGAGCTTTTATAGTTTCATTATCGTTCATGTACGTGTCTTACATCAGTTTAGTTCCGATTTATTGTGTTTTTATTGTATGCAGGTTTATCTATCAGTTTTATTGACCATATTGTATTTTTATATATTTTTTATTGTTTAATTTAATTTATTTGTTTTATATTTTGTCATTTTTAGCTTAGTAAATTTTTATTTCTATTTGATCTTGCTGTAAACTGAGTTTGAACACACAAAAATTATAAACATATATATTTTTAGAATTTGTTTGTAAATTTAAAAAAAATGTAAAATATAAATTTTTGAATTATTTCTTAATACTTAGGTATTTTTTACACCTTATTACATCATTTTGGTCTAGCTAAAACCAAAATCTGCATTAAGAAAATTACATTTTTATATTTTTAAATAACTACGCTTTTTCAGCAAAATAAGAACAGATTAATCCGCTTTGCAAGGGTTAATTTACCATGATAATTATTAAAAAGCTGTAGGAAACAAAATCAGTCCTACACAGGTGATTCAGAGAAACTACTGAATAGGCCTATGTTACATTTTAGCATTGGTGAAACATCTGGTGGTGATGTAAATATTGTAATTTTTATCTTGATACACTAACTATGATACCGGCTGGTTAACACATTTTAAGATATAGTTACAATACATATTTAAATATAGCTGTCCAGAGATTGCATTAAGTCTGCCTTTTGCAAGAGGGAAGGTTGCTGCTCATAAAGTGGGGACGGCTAGCATTAATTTAAGAGAGGAAGGAAAGAGAACAGCCCAGAATGTTACTAAAGCCACCAAAGGCATAGTCAGCAACATCATTTTTACAGTTACTCTCAAGTATTGTTGCCTACTAGTACAAGTAGCCTATTTTGCTTCTGTCAGGTTGCCTTCCCCCACCCTTAAAACTCCAGCTGAGAGTCCTTGTCACAAAACAATCGTCCAATGAGGGTCCTTGACTTATAGCAAAACAATGCTTTTTATTCTAATGAGAACAAGAATATATTGATATATTTAATTTAGTGATTAAATGAAAAATTTAGTTATGTTTTAAACTTTTGTCAGATAGAAATGCTAAAGGTGTGAGGTACTGTAATTCATTTACATGTATTTACTCCTTAGACTGCTACAATACTATATATGTCTTACAAATATGAGAGTAAGTAAAATTCTTAAAAATAATAACTTGCCTGTAGTCGGTTGTATTCTTTTTTAAAGCCTTTTCTTTAATGTTTCATGTTGCAAATCACAAGCAGTCAGCTAGTAAAATATAATGGTTACATTGAGTTTCAATCATAATTCCTTAATTCAGTGATTTTCTTTTCCTTTTGTACCTACCATATTTTGTCATTGAATCTTTTTATTTCATTTGTTATGTTTGTACCTTTTTTACAGTTAGGTTTTGTTTCCAGCTTGCAATGACTCCTAGCGAAGAATACTACTTAAAAGTAAGGAACAAGTTAGATGATATTGGTTACTTACAACCTCTTTCGTTCGAATCTGTGTTACTTGTTGATAAACTTTTAGAAGACTTGTTACTGACAAAAAAGAATCTTCAGCATTATAAAAATGTCGCACAGCAAAGCATGGAGGTAAATAGATAACATTATGTGTGTAGAATGATTAATAAAAATATTCTTATTTTTTATTTTGACACATCAGATGTTTTTGTTGTTAGATCATAAATTGTTTACATATTATGTTTAACCTATTTGATATTCTAAAGCTAGAAGTTTTACAGAGTAGTTGAGTTTATTACAAATTACAAGTTGAGGTGGATTGATATTAGATTAAAATTTATCACAATATTTATTCAAATATTGTCTGTTTTTGTCTTTTTTTAACATTAAGCGCATACATGTAAGTTCAACATTTTGCTGTCAGGCATGCAGTGAATTGCAAGCTGGAGTTGGGCCATACAAAGAGGACAACGCTAAATTATTAAGAGAAAACAACGAGCTTCGACAAAAACTACTGAAAGCAAGAGAGGCTATTGAGGAAACTAAAATCGGTAATTCATTGCTTAATTTTTACTTAAATTGATACACTTTATAAATAAAAAGTCAGTAAAATTAATCTATTCCTTTTGTTTTTTTGACATATCATATATATATATATATATATATATATATATATATATATATATATATATATATTAATTTACAATATTTATTATATACAAATATTTTTATTTATTTTTATTCCTGTAGATATTTAACTGGTTTTAATAGACTTCTAGTTTTTGTTCATCATGTCGTTTGGCCATTTCAAATCTCATATTCTAAACTGGCTATTATTGGAATATTTTTTAGCTGACCTGCCTGGCCTTGGATGTAGAGTTTAAGTGTATCTCCAATAATAATAGCACAACCAGTTAATTTTTTAATTGTATTTTCTGCATACATCTTTATCTGTAGATCTATATCATGCTTAATTATTGACTATAGAAACAAGTAGATACACTATAAACAATACCACCGTACGTGTGTGGGAGGGCGGGTGGGTCAATACTACCGTACGTGTATGGGTGGGCGGGTGGGTTAATACCACCGTACGTGGTGCACGTATGGGTGCACCAGGAATATTGGATGGACACCAGAAAAAAATGTATATAAGTTGTCTATGTCAAATTGATTATGGCGACCATAAGAGTAATGTTATATAAACGTGGTACAGTACTATGACCTAAGGATTTGTTGGATAATTATAATTCAAACCTTGTAAAATTGTTTTATGGTGTATAAATTTAGTATGGTGACTACCTCTGCCGACTCATAAGTGTTTGATTTATATTAAGCAAAACAATAGCAATGGTATCGTAAGTAATAAACACACACAACTTCGAGATTAGTAATTTTAAACTTGCATTTCCAAACTGGAAGTTAGACAATGAATGAGCACTACATTGTAAGAGATTAGGAAATGCAATTAAAACTGATACACACAGTGCGTGTACCCATTAAGCGATGTGCGTCATGGACTCCGCACGTGTTTCATCGGAGACTTTATCTCAACCACATCCTATCAGTTGTTATGTCACAGATTGCCATTGCTCATATGGGTCTAGTGAAGCCGGTTTGCCTGTTCTGTGAAATTAGTTCTTGTTCTGTCTTTACAGGTAGCACCAGTGGATTCTCTCTCTTGAGCACAAGGCTCTCTTTTTATTACTTCTCTCTGCCCTTCTTTTCTCTTCCAAAAATGTCTTGTTCTCCTTCATCAATTATGTCAAAACTAAGACAGCAGTTGTCATTGCAGAGGTATACTAGTTCTGTTCAGAACAACTCGTTCGACTAATATTCACATATAGCTTAAATATTTTTTTGTGATTACGTTTTATTAATAATTGACATTTTTATAAAAGTTAAAATTTTTTTTCAGGGACAAATTTTTTTCATAATTTTAAAAATTGCTCATACATTTTTTTCTTACAATATATTTGCTTAAAATATATTCCAATAACAATAGTGTGATCTACCAAATGCATATAGATCAGGAGGAATAATCGGACTTGTCATCAAGTTCCAGTACACATAAATGTTGGTTGAAAATAAAAGCTTCCTTGGCTGGATCAAAGCATCTACAGCAAATGCATTGCTTTGGATAGTCTGTTTTTATAGTCAATGTTTCTTTTTATCTAGATCTAAAAATATACAAATTACTTACCATTACTATTGTGTTGTTGAATAAAAATTAATATTGCTATTTTAATCGTAGGGTTAATTCTAAAGAAGGGATAGTCTCATTAAAATCTTGTATGGACTTCTGAAATCTCTAAAATTGTTGTTGGCACTTCTCCGTTTATCTCTTTGAATTTATTTAAGCCCTGTTGTTAATAGTTCTTATCAAATTTCAGAGTAAACATGATTTTATTTTTGTCACAAACTTGGGTCAAATTTTCATTAGGCAGGAACATTAACTAACAGGTCAGTGACGAATAGTTAAAAAGCAATCATCCAAAATTTCAAAGTCATTTTAAAAATGTGTTTCACTGTAATGGAGATGAGGGAGACAAAGGTAGTTGGACATTTGCCATCATTACGTGAAAATTAACAATCACGACGTTTCGATTTGGTAAAACCCAAACCTTTTTCAAGTGCTAAAAACTAAATTACATCTACACAAACATGTTATAAAACTACGTTCTTAAACTAATAAACTTATCTACTTTAATAATTATCTACATTTTAACCTAGATCCTAGAATGGGGTACAACAAAATGAACTTCTACTAAATATAAAAAAATATTAACAGGGTTAAATTAATATAACCAATTAGGCGCTGTCAAGGTCACGATATCAACGAAAAATGTCAAAACAATGGAAAATGTCAAGTGTAATGGAGAGTCATTTTTCTCCTAACACACCAGTGATCACATACCTTACTATGACTCAAGGGGTTGTGTAGGTTTAATCTCTTACCCCACTAATTTATTTAATGGTTTAATCATTTTTGCCTACATTTAAAAAAAACTGTAACCATAAAAATTGTCAACCATATATTTGGTTGTATGTAATATTTCTTGTTTGCTAGGATAGAATTAAATGCTGTAGTATCCTACAAGTTATTTACAATACATAAATATCATTGATTTAAAATTGAGGTTAAAATCTGTTTAGAATATAGATATTACTCTATTTGAAAAAATAAAGTGGGTGTAGTTCTAATAATATACCGTATTACTGATGACATCTTTCACAAACATTCATTAGATAGTTCTGGCAAATGCAGTTTACAAGTTTTTTTTCCTTTTCGGCTTTTATTGGGCAAATTGCATGTTGACGAACCTGTATATTCAGTCCTCTTTAAAGCTGTACTAATAGCTACATTAGTAGCCATTGAACGTTCTCCTCCTTTTCAACATTTAAAAAAGTATACTCTCATAATCACTTTCTGTTCAACCACGTATGAAACTGTTCACGCATCCTCTCAGACAGTTCACAAACAATTGAGAACGATATTTAGGAGAACAATTATTTAAATATTACATCTACACAGATACAAAACTACAGCCAAATAAAAATTAATTGGACAATTTATTATTATTATTCATTAGTAAGACGCTGATTGTCAAGATATAAGCGAATATGAGAGGCGAATGAGTGTAGATGAACAATTGTATTCATTGTTACTAACTAAGGTCGACTGTTCCTCAGACAGAGCTTTATTATTAATAGCCAAATAAGCCAGGGAAATTAATACATTCGCTGCGGTGGCGCATGGAGTCGCGTAACGCTGGGTGGGGGCTGCCTTGCCCGGCTCGGTACCATTGACTACTTAGATATTTCAACGTATTAACAATTACAATCGATTCATGTGCAATTCATTAAATATTTTTAGTTCATATGTTATGTATTTACTTTATTTAATCCCTTCAATCCACTAGTTCATTCCATTTCAGTCAATTTATTCATCATCACAAGCCGTAATAAATAAACCCGAATTCCCACTATGTCTTGTCTTCAAAATTAAAAACTACTGTCATGTTATTTAGTAATACTCATATTCCGTTCAAAAAGAACCCCTCGCGAGGTTAGCCAAGTTACAACCACTATAAATAACCTAAATATTTAGACTATAAACATATACATTATATACACCATATACTATACAGAGGCATTAAAAATAAATAAATAGAAAAAAAAACGCCACTCCTAAAAAACTCAAACGCAATGTTATTTACAATGTATTGACCACACTAACAAAGATCTATAGCTCTCTTTGCAATGCCAACATCACACTGACATGAAATGGCTGTTGCTATCGAATGACTGATTTATACGTCATCAGCCAGTGTGCCCCTGCAGTGTATGTGGAATCCGAATCAAGCAGTGTTGGTCTGATTTACAGCTAACTGACAAGCCAGACCATCAGTTCTCTTCTCTATACAACATCTGAACCTTGACTACCATCTACCATGGACATTCCAGACTTCTCTAGTAATGTCCACGTCGATGGCAACCATTGAGTGGACGCTATGTCGGTATTAAGAGGACTGAGCATAGAACCATCGCCTACAATCTCCTAAATACTTTGTCTCCAAGTAGCTGGGTAACAGCACTGCGCCACTAGTGCTGACAAAAACGTTGAAATGGTAATAAATTAAATAAAGTCCAGCCGATATTTCTTCAAACGGTCATAGAACAACAAATAGGAGGTCAATAGAACTGAAATTATACTGACGACTTTTGATATAGCAAGATAAAAGATACTGGTTTGGTCAAGATCAAGAGTGGTGCTAATTGTCCAGGTCAACAAAAACATAATGCTTAGGGGTAAAAATAACACCCTGTCCAACTACTGGAGTGTTAAGTATTAAAGAGAAGTAAATTATGGTTGTTACTGGCTAATTTGTATTTATTTTGTTCTTCTGGATTTTTTTCAGGAATATGCATATCTTGCTTAGCTTATTAATGGCAAGTCATGGAAGTAGTGTGTTTTTTATTCTTTCTTAGTTATTAGTTTTGACACGTGTAATTGTCTGTGTTTAAAGTGCTATTTGATGTAATCAGTTTATTGTTAAAAATAAATTACAGTGAGTTGTGAAATTTCAGGTGTATTTTTCATTGACACTCGGTGAGGTGGCGGAGTTTAGCAGTTGTTTACTCCAGCAGATAGCTCTGTCAATGCTAACATTGAGTATTAATGCAGTCTCGCTGATTATTGAGTTGTGTTAGAAATATTGGTAAATCTATAAAGAAATCAGCCTAAAGCAATGTTTTTAAACACTTCTATACTTTCAAATTTATTTTCAAATTTATGGATGAGTTGTGACTGCGAACATTTCTGAAAGGTTAAAATTAATTGCATTGATTTTCATCACATTAAGTTCACTTGCTTTTACCTTGTCAATCATTAGATGGTAAAAATATTGAGGTAGACTATACTTTTATGTTGATAGAAAACAGTTAAAAATTGCCGTAAAAATGTTTATATATATGCCTGGGTTAAATCTTGAATATTTCCCACGTGACCCTCCCATATTCCTTTTTCCCACACTCAATAGATATATATAGATAATTTGTCATGGAAAATAATGTCTAGAATTACGACGAGAGATAAGGAACTTGGAAAAAGAAAGGACTCTTCAAGATTATCTTTGCACACAGCACGCATCTAAAATTTCTCAGCTGCAGACAGAGTTGGCTCAAAAAACTGCTAAACTAATGGAATTTAAAGGAAGCAAAAATAAATATCTTGTCACAGGTATGTAAATATCTTGTCACAGGTATGTAAATATCTTGTCACAGGTATGTAAATATCTTGTCACAGGTATGTAAATATCTTGTCACAGGTATGTAAATATCTTGTCACAGGAATGTAAATATCTTGTCACAGGTATGTAAATATCTTGTCACAGGTATGTAAATATCTTGTCACAGGTATGTAAATATCTTGTCACAGGTATGCTTGCATTGAGTATTTTTCATATTGTGCCCCAAAAAATATTGACTAAACCCCTTTATTAAAATTATATCAAATTAACCTATTGGCACTATTTTTGTTTCTTTGCACATGCATGAAATAGTTGACAGAATTATTTTTTTTCAAAGACCCAACATGCAGGATACACCAATATAAAACATGATATTACCATGAATAATTATCTTCTCTCTTCTGTTCTTCTTTCTACAATCTCTAACCCCATCAATCCATCTATTCCCTCCTCACAATCGACTACCCTCATTTTCTCCTCTTATATTCACGCCCTCCAATACTTTTAGATCTCTGAACTATCTCTGTATATTTCTCTTGATCCCTTCCTGTAGTGGCACCTAATTCATTCTTTTTATTATTATTTTTTAATTCTTATCTTCTATCAAATAACAATTAGCCACTGAGCCGGTGTGGTGGCTCAGTGGCTAAGGCTTTGGACTGCGGAGGGCAAGATTTAAGGTTCGAATCCCCACAGAGCCAACGGTCAGTACTTCACTCGTTGAATAAAGTTGACGCACAGGCCTGCAGGCCTGTGAACTGGCGAGTGTGTGTCAACTGACGAGTGAAGTTTTATTTTTAAAGAAATAAAAAAAGAAGAAATTTCATATTCTATTCCTTCTCCTAACTAGTAAACAGTTTGTCAGAAATTTTGTTTCTCATGTTTGCATTTAGCTCTTGTTTCAAGCTATCACCCAGGTATGTTCGCACTTAAGTCAACTCAGTATTACCAATATACTATCCTACGTTTCGTTGTACCCATGTACCGCTTATTGATCATCCAGTTGTTATCATTAAGGTATCTGCTCTTCTTCGTTTAGCTATAGCATCTCAACAGCTTCTGTATCACACTTCCCAAGTATTTGGAGCAATTTCCACTCTTCATTATCATGTCACCCCACAGTGAATTCACATCTCTTCCTTCACCCCACCTTACCAAGTACTCTCCCTCCCTCACATTGAAATACATACTATTTTGTTCTACGTCTGCCACTCAGGAATACCTGAACATCATCTCATTCCCAACACAAGAAGGATTTATCATCACTTTGATCCTTTACTCCTGTACTCTCCTCATACAATTTCTATCATTTGATCAAAACTACAATAAATATCAGGGACATAGTGCACTCCCTAGTTCAGCCAGTCTGATCTCTCCACTTCAATCATCATACTCCTATACTACTTCTTACAATTCCATAAGTCTTACTACTATTTCTCTTCCTACTCCGTTCTTACTTTTTCCTCCCTTACTGTCTATGCCAGTGTCATTTTTAACATTGTAAACCCCTTTGGCAAATTTAAGTGGACCTCCCAGGATTTTAACCCATGACCTTCTGTATATGAAGCAGAAGTGCTAACCACTAGGCTAGCAAGTGGTGGTTGTTTTGTTGTTGCTTCTTTCCTTACATTAATCCTGTCCTTTCCATATTCAGAAAGGCCATCTCCAAATCTTTACTGTAATAAACAAAGTAGATTAAATTGAGTTGTTTGAGACAATCTAATTTATATAGTGCATTTTAATTATGCCTTTTTGTAAAAATCTGATGTACCATAAAAGATTTTAAGAAGTTTGGTTAACTTAATGTACCATAAACTTAACAAAATAAATAAAAAATTGAACGTAGTATGGTTGTCTCATTTATTATTCTTTTCATCAGTAAATTAGTCTTAATTTTTGTATGTAGACATTTAATTTATGTTTTAAAATAGGATACATGTTGCTTTCATAATTTAACCTGGTTAACTTCTACAGGAGGACCACAGAAAAAATCTGAGGCTTCCAAGTTGAATAAGGATCAAATGCTGGAAAAAGCTCAGGATAAAATAAATCATTTAACACAACAAATAACTAAATTGAAAAGTGAGCAACAGGAACTTGACGAAGTTATTGAATCTCTTAAAAACAAGGTAGAGTATAACATTTATAATCGGATTTGTATTTTTGAAAACTACTTTTATTTACTGCATTCATTACTGCTGATTACCAAGTGAATATTTCTATTTATTTTAATTTTACAGGATACATTTCAAATGGGCTCTTCTAGAATTTTTCTGATCCAGGAAGTTTTTCACTATACTTAGTATTAAATATTTTATTTAGAGAAGAGGAGACCTAGTCAAGTAATTTTGTTTAACCATACTCTTTAAATAGTTTTTGTTCTAACAAATAAGTAGTCAGCTTATATCCTAGCCTAGTTTAATTAAATTACCGTTTTGAAATATTGTGCTACTGTAAAAATAAAACTAACATAAATTTGCATGTAATACATTATCATACTTACAAGGATACAATTTGGCAAGTTAAACTACGAAAATAATCAGTATCCATTTATAGAATTTTGAAATATTTTTAATAACACCCAATGTATGTACATAAACTTGCTAATGAGGTTCCACTGTGCCATAGCTCCATGTCCTATACCTTCATGTAATATAGCTCCATGTGATATACCCCTTTATGTAT